>PVJX010013206.1:0-48046 GCA_004027295.1 Dolichotis patagonum
CCGTTCAGCCCTGTGGTTCTAGATGTTACCCTAAGAGCTCAGTCAAGAGCACTGCCTCTCTGTCTGGTGTATGCACTGGACTTGGATGAAAAGGCATGGATTCTATGACACGCAATCTAATTGTGTAGCAGACTCTGGTGATTCCAATGGATAGCCAGGTTTGGGAATCTTCGACTCGAGCCTCTCTCTGCCTCTTTCCTTCCAACAATAGTTTAATAAACTTTTCTCAGTTAAAATAGCAAGAGTGCATTCTGCTGATGATATGGATTCCTAAGGTCCCTTCCAACTATGAGAGTGGATTTTATCATATTTTATCTTTTTAAATTGTTGGAGGGATACCAGAACAATTCGGGGTGGGAGGAGAGTCTCTTTAACAAATAGTGCTACAACTGAATAACCACATGCAAAAGAATGAAGTTGGACCCCCACTTTGCACTATATACAAAAATGAATGCAAGATAAATCACATATAAGAGCTAAAATTATGAAACATTTAGAAGAAAGTATAGGTTTTCTTGGCCTAGGAAGAAAGTATAGAATCTTCTTGGCCTAGGATTTGTCAGTGGTTTCTTATGTATGACATCAAAAGTAGATAAATTATACGCTAAACACAATCTGTAATAGACAAGTCTTGGAAACAGCCCAAATGCCCATCAACTGATGAATGGATAAGGGAGATGTGGTTTTTTTATGCAATGGAGCACTACTCTGCTCTAAAGAAAGAAAAGCTTGAGACATTTCTCAGTAAATGGATGTACCTTGAGACCATACTCTTAAATAAAATAAACCAGACACACACAAGTGTAAATACTGCATTGTTTTTCTGAGGAGTACCAGTAAAAGCTGATTATAATAACTAAATACTGGAAAAATTTTTAAAATAAAATGAAGTATATTCATGCAATGGAATATAATTCACCAATGAAAGAGAATGAATTGCTATTATTTGCTACAATATGGACAAATTCTGAAACATTACACTAAGTGAAAGAAGCTAGTCACAAAGGACTGCACAGTGAATGAATTCACTCATCTGAAATGTCTAGAATTGGCAAATCCACAGAGAGAGAATGTAGCTGCCTGGAATTGGGCGACTCATGGGGAAGGAGACAGTGACCACTGATGAATACAAGGTTTCTCTCTGAGGTGATGAGAACATTCTAAAATCAATGTGAGTCAGCTTAGTTGTACAGCTTTATGAATATAAGAAAACTTCATAGTATTGTAAACTTCAAAGTTATGATATTAAATCATAGATCAAAAAAGCTGCAATTAAAATTGTGGAGGAATTCCAAACCTCAGCCTCTAGAAGAATTTTTTCTTATTTTGAAGAGAATAAAAGCAAAAGAAATAAAACAATACACGCATTCAAAACAAAACAATGAACATGATACAAGACTTCAAAACAAGATAAAACGAAATCAATAATGACTACTAAAATGCCTCTTGTGATCTTTAAAAGAACTGCCCACACCATCCAGGATAATAAAATCAAACAAAACAGAACAGAATAAAACCAATCAAAACAAAACAATGAAAGCAAAACAGGACTTCAAAACAAAACAATAGGAATACAACAGTGGCTACTATAATGCATATTGTTATCTTCAAAGTAGCTGCTTATACCATCAGACACAATAAAATCAAACAAAACAAAATAGAATAAAATCAATCAAAAGAAAACAAAGCAATATAGGGCTTCAAAACAAGATAATAGGAAATCAATAATGGCTACTATAACATATTTTGTTATTTTTGAAATACCTGTCCAGGTCATCAAATATGAAAAAAATCAAGCAAAACAAAACAGAATAAAACCAAGCTAAACAGAACAATGAAAACAGTACAGGGTTTCAAAACAGAATATAGATTAACAATGCCCACTGCCTTCCCCCTCCAGACATCTCCTCCACTTTCACCCTCACAATGTCTACTGTGCATTTTGGATTCCACTAACTCCTTTAGCTTTTACACTAGGGAGACAACATGATGTTCACCCATGTGACTCTGAACCATTTCAGCCATGAGCATGATCTCATGTTTCATCCATTTAACTGCAAGAGCCTCAAGATTATCTTTCTTTATAACTGAGTAGCTTCCCATTGTATAGAAATGGTATTTCTGGCTGGGAATTTAGCTCAGTGGCATAAGCATCAACCCAGCAGGCACCATATCATGAGTTCAATCACTGGTACCAAAAAAAAAAAAAAAGAGGAAAGGGTATTTCTTTCTTATCCATTCTGCAGTTGATGGACAAGCTCCCCCCCCCGCGTTTTTTCTGATTCCCTGTCATATAGATCATTGTTTTCTCTCTTTTGACTTTTAGTCTACGAATTTCCCTTTGAGTTAAATGTGTTTCTTGAATAAAGCATATTGATGGATCTTGTCTGATCCACTCTGCCCATGTTTCTTTTTATTGGTGAATTGAGGCCATCTACATTAATGGTTATGGTCAACATGCACTGTCTCATCTCTGCCTTGCTCTTTTCCTGCCATTGGCTCCCTACTTTTCCCCTCCATTTAATTGTCTGCCCCACTCGGTGATCCCTCTCTGCCACTGTTTCTGGAACCAAAACAATGAAATTCTCTCTCCAGAATATCCGTCAGTATTCTTTGTAGGGTTGGTTTGGCAGTCATGAATTCCTTCAGATTTTCTTTGTCATTAAAGTATCTTGTTTCTCCATTAATTTTGGAAAATAGTTTTTGAGGATACGTCAATCTGGGTTGGAAGTTGTTTTCTTTCAGGACTTGAAACACTTCACTCCAAGCTTTTCTTGACTTGATGGTTTGTGTTGAGAAGTCTGTCATGATTCTGATGGGTTTTCCTTCATAAGTGATCTGTTTCTTTTCCCAAATAGCTTTTAATATTCTATTCTTGTGTTGAATTTCTGGAATCTTGATTTTGATATGTCTGGGTGTAGATTTATTTTGGTTATGGGTAGCTGGAGTTATGTATGTCTCACTTATCCATATATCATGTCCTTTTCCCATGTTTGGGAAGCTTTCTGCTGCTACTTCTGTAAATAGGATTTTAATGTCATTTGTGTTGACCCCTGCTTTTTCACTGACACCTATCATTCTTAAGTTATTTCATTTTGTATCATCTGCAGTTGTTGAATTGCTATTTTCTGGTTCCTTGCTATTGTTAATAGATCTTTCCTTTCATGATCACAAGCTGCACACCTGTCTTAAGGTCTGAAAATCTACCTTCAGTTTCTTTCAAGCAGCTTTGCCAGCTTTCAGTGGGGTTTTTAATCTCCTGGATATCTCTTTGAATCTGTTTCATGCATTCTAAATCTCTCTTATATTGTTCATTCATGGTTTCTCTCATTTTCCTATGCTCCTCTATTTTTTATCTATGTCTTCTGTAGAGATGCGTAGCAATTCTTGTATTAAGTTTTTCATTTCTTCTTTTACCTGAGATAGTATTTCTGTTCTAATTTCTTTTAAACCTCATGAAGTTGTATCTCACTCCAGTTGCCATCACTTCAGAAACTTCAAATGTGTGACTCCCAGTCTCTTTTATGTTTTCATCCTGGAGATGCTCTGCTTGGATTGCTGCCCAGCGTCTGCCTTTTGTTTCTTTGTCTTGACATTTTCTTGGGTTCTTCCAAACAAGTAGGTAGTTGGGTCCCAGGTACTTCCCACGTTGGCTATAATTTACCCAGAGTGTGACTGTTTGGCTCTCCTGGGTTCTGGCCAGTGCTGGCTACAGGTATCCAATGGTGGCCACTGGGTGCACTTGTGCAGAGTGAGCTGCTGTTTTTCCCAGCCCATGCTGGCCACCTGCAGGCAGTGTCTCCCGATGGCTGCTGGAGTGCAGACAGGGTCAGGGCCGGCTTCTACCTCCCTACCAAGCTGGTTACCAGTGTGCACTGGCTTCCAATCAGAGGAAATATTTGAGAGGAAGAGTGAAAAGAAATTGTTCTAGGACTCAGAAAAAAATTTTTTTGTTAGGCAGGGTCTTGCTGTATTCAAACTTGCTTTGAATTCACTTTGTAGCCCAGGCTGGCCTCGAACTCATGATGATCTTCCTGCCTCAGCCTTTTAAGTGCTGAGATTACAGGTGTATGCAGCCATGCTTGGCTAGAAAATCATCTTATGTAGTCACCTACCTCTTCTGCTGGTAAAATGTGCTGCAGAAATATGTGGTCCTGAATACAACAAGGATCTCCAAAGTAAGTGATGGCACAGAGAAGAGAATTAGCAGCAATTTAAATATTACTTCTCAGCCCAACGTGGTGGTGCACACCTGTAATCCTAACACTCAGAAGGCTGAGGCAGGAGGATCTCCAGGAGCTCAAGCCTAGCCTAGGATAAAAAGTGAGTTCAAACCCAGCCTGAACTACAAAACGAGACCCTGTTTCAAAAACAAAATATATTTCTTGATGAATATTGGGAAAATAGTAGTGTATGACTCATCAACTCTTTTTTTTTTTTTTGTAATCAGAAAGGGTAGGGTATAAGACATGGGTGCTGAAGTCAGGGATAAAACTTGATCTGAGCAACACAGAGACAAACTTTCCTGGGAAGGTAGGACCAAGACAGAGAGCAGGTGCCAAATTCCTGTGCAGAGTGGAGACGGAAGAAATGTTCAAGAGTTTCACATTGTGTCCATGTTAAAAGAGGTGACCTGTTAATAGGGCTTGTGTAGGAGGGGAGAAAACACTTTTCATTACACTTTTCTTCCATGCCATTAAAGTTATTTACCACAAACGTGTATCACTTTGTCATTAGTGACATAATGTGCTGATTTGTTTTAGTAAGTGTATGACTAATTGGGGAAAAAAATAAGGAAGAGAAACTGGATATGGTGGCTGTTGTAGTCAGGGGTTGTGAAGAGAACAATTAGAATCAGGACACAGAATTTATGCTATTATTTTATGATGGTAACCCAGAGTTAAACACAGAAAGTGCAGGAAATCTGTCCACAACACTAAAGACTCAGAATATTCAGCCAAGGGCCTGGATCCCACAGCAGTGTCCCACCTGAGTCCAGATGAAAACCTAGAGCCCATGACAATGCCTCCTACAAGTCCAGCTGGAGGTCTAGAGCCCACAAGGACTCACACAAGTCTGTTTTACAGATCTGCACTGGGAAGCCCAAAGGTCAGCCGTGGGAGCTAGAAAGTCTATGCCAGCGGGGTGAAGGAGCTGTGCTGGTAGGTTGAGGGTTCTACATGGGAGCTGAGAAGTCATGCTCAAAATAAGAACCAGGGCTGCCCTGAAAAGTACCACAACCATCCTCAGCGACACAGAGTTCCCGAGCTCCTCCGATGATAAGAACAGTCGAGTACATGACAGAAAGCCAGCATGACAAGCTTCTCCTGGAGATTAAATGGCACGTTTTTTCTCTGGAGCCAGGAAGCAATGCTTGATATGAGGACCAGAGCTCCCCCAAAGTGAACCACGGCCACTCTCACCAGCAAGATCCGGGGCTCCTCCGATGACAATGATCGAACTCACACCAGGGAAGCTGGTCATGATGAGCTCCTCCAGGAGAACCTGCAACACTCAAACAGCAACACGTAGAGAAACCCACAACGCCTCACTTGTCTTCTCCACATCTCTATTTATGCTGGCAACTTTCCTCAGCTGGAACATCTATGCTCAGCACCACACCGATTTAATTCAGCTGGTGTTACGTTGACCATCAGTTTTTAATCTATAGCAGTGGCTCATGCCTGTAATCCCAGAACTCAAGAGGCTGAGGCAGGAGGATAGTTACAAGTTCAAGGCCAGCCTGGGCTACATAGTGACACCCTGTCTAAATAAATAAATAAATAAATAGGAACAGAACCAAGAAGAAGAATGGAATGGAGACTGAAGTGGAAAAGAACAAATGATAGAAGGCAAAAATCAATACCTAAGGGTATTTGGAGAAGGAAGTAAAAACATTATTGTTCCAAAATTTTATGTTAGTTCCAGAACAATTGTAGCATGGAATAACTCATAAAGACTGCATCTTTGACTCTATACTTGACAGACTTTATGTAACCTTAATTTCTCAAGACTAGACTTTTAGTGAAATTTTGGGTAAATAGGTTGAAATATTAAATGTCTGGATGATATTTTATTTATTCTATACATAGTAGGAATTTCTTAAAGAATTTGAGCAAGCAGATATGTGCATGGTTGGTCGTGAAATGTAGTTTCCAAACTCTTATGCGTCAGAATCAGAGAGTTGGTTTTAAATGATAGAGAGACAGAGATAGCTAGACTGATTCTTGGGAGATTTCCACACTTCTTATTCAATAGGCTTGAACCGAGATCTGGAATATGCATGTGTAAGTTTCATTTGTTCCTGATCCTCTATTGCACTTAGGAATGAGTGGAATATAGGATGTGATACATGCAAAGCCACAGGAATTACAAGGAAGCGTATGACTAAGGCATTATGGCTAGGGCAATAGTGAGCGAAGTCTGGAGAAATGTTCAAGACTGTAAAGTTTCTCAAACTCTCTGCAAGACTGAGCTCTACAGACATTCAGTTGAGTCACCAGGTCTTGCTGTGTTCTGACTGCAGATGGTAGGCTACGAACAAGGTGGTAGAGACAAGTCCACATCTACCCCCAAGTAGCCCATCTCACACCTTCTGTCAGCACCCACGAAGGAGCGCATACTCCAGCCTTCACCCCATTACCAAGCATTAGCCCTTTCCATTCGCCAGCCCCTTCTCTCCCTAGTCCGCTACCCTGTCCGTCCCTTTATTTACTTACTCCTGAGCTACAGACCTGTCTCCTTGTTAGCTGCACCCTGAGCATCCCCTTGGGAATGTGTGCACTTTCAATTTGTCTGCCTCTGCTTTTGGTCACTCTGGGCACTGACTTCCAGCCCAGAATGCCCACAAGGCCAGCTTTATCCTTCCTAGAAAGGAGATCGAACAAACACAGCAGAGATCTGTGAAAAAGAAAGGATATTTCCTTCCTCTCTATAGGATGAACACAAACAAGGACCTGTGGTCCATTTCCATTTAGTCTGAATCACACTTTGTAGATTGTGCAAAGTATCATTCTATGTAATCTTGGTGGGGATCCTGCAGTTACCCATGTGCTGTATTATTTTGGAATTCATTGTGGGGCTACAAATCACCTGATATGAGATCACTTCAGTTACATGATGTCTGTTATTCATCTTAATGTTCTTTGATCCAGTAAATGTACTCCTTCATTTTTGACCCCTCTCCTGTGAAGTGGACAGTAGGTCTAGATGGAACATGCAAGCCACCAAGCTGGGGAGAAACATGAATGTGACAAGTTTTATTTTCTCTGGATGATGCTGCAGATGGAAAGTCAGAAGCCCAGGAGGTGCTGGAGTGGCTCACTGAAAAACATCTCCATAGCCAAATGAAGGTTGCAAGATTGGGAATGTAAAATCCATGACTAGCACCGTCAGTTCAAAAATGGAAAGAGATGTGGGATATTTTCAGGTATATAGGCTTTGCCTTGAGTTCCTAGTCCCTACTTTTAGTCAGCTCCACTCAAGGGGACCAGCGTGAAGCTGAGCATTCCAAAGTCACACACTGCCTAGGTTGCACACAAGGGTTTACTGAGCAGCTACTGTATTCTCTGGTTCCCTTCCCCTACTCCCATGTCTAGAGAAGTAACATTCTCCTTTAGGAGTCTTCCCAGAATCAGACTGATACAGCTAGAGACCCTTTCTCACTGACTCAGCCAGGTATTTTTGAATAGAGTGATGTTCCTCATCTTCAAGGGGATGATGGGCAACTCTGTCTGCAGAGGGGTAAGGGTGATGTGTGTCTGTGGAACCAAGGGGCCAGGCCCCCACCTTCACAGGGAAAAGTGGTCCTTAGTCAACAGTGCAGCCTTCTGGGTCTTCAGAGAGATGAAGTTGTCACACACACAGGGGGTCACACTTCATTCTGCTCCTTCTACCATCCATCTGTGAGGGTGCTGCTACCTAGGAAGACGTGTCTCTTTATAAACATGCACTCATGGCTTATTCCAAATGAGCTTTTCTAAAAATCTCTTGTCTCTGATATTTCATGTTTATTTTTATATCAACTTCAAAAAACACCTTTTAGATGTTCAGGATGTTGCTAATTTTTCACTATTACACAGTCATGATAAACATCTTTATACATAAACCTTTGTATATTTATCCAATTATTTCCTGAAGATTAATACCTAGAAGCAGAGTTGCTGAATGAAAAGAAATTGATGTTTTCAAGGAATTCAATAAAATTTGCCAAACTACCTTCAAGAATTGCATACATATGTGTGTATACATTCAATTATGACAATGCTTCTATGTACAGTAAATGTTTTCAAATTATTGCTCATCTGAAGAGCTTTAAATAAATGTCCTTATGGAATTAATTTCATGTTCAGTTGTCAAAAAATTATTACATTTTTAGGTTCTTTTTGTTTGTATTTTGAGACAAGGACTTGCTGTATTTTGAGACAAGGCTCAGGCTGGCCTCGAACTCGAAGTGATCCTACTTCCTTGGCCTCCCCAGTGCTGGGATTACAGGTATGCACTACCGCACCAGCGACATGTTTAATTTCTTGTTTTAACTTCTTTTGCAAGTTTCCTTTTCCCATTATTTGTCTTTGTTTTACAACATTTAGCTTTATCTTGTTTATTTGTAAGAGCCCTTTATCTATTCAGACTCATATTAACTTTGTTGTGTGTACACTGAAATTTTTCCAAGTATTTGTCATATCTTTCTGTCACTTGTTTTGTTTAAATTTTTATCATAGAAACTTTTATTATTTTTCTTTGGATAAATGTACTACATAGGAACAAAGATAAGAATTACATCGGACTTCTTTGCAGAAACTTTTCAAGAAGGAGTGGAATGAAACACTTAAGTATTGGAATAAAAAGAATTTATAAATCTAAAAGTCCACATTCAGTGAAATTACTCCTTGGAAGTGAAGGAGAAATACAAATGTTTTCAGGCAAGCAAAAATGGAGAGCATTTGTTGGACTAAAGCTGCCTTGCAGTCAGGTATGGTGGCACACACCTGTAATTCCAGTACTCTGGGAGGCTGAAGCAGGAGGGTCAAAACTTCAAGCCCAGCCTGGACAACTTAGTGACCAGTGAGACCCTGCTTAACGTAAAAAAAAAAAAAAGGGCTGGGAGTGTAAGTTAGTGAGAAGACCCTCAGTTCAATTCCAAATACTTCCAAAAAAATAAAAAATAAAAGAGCTGTCTTATAAACAATGTTTAAATAAGTTCTTCAGGGTGGGTTGAAAGGTTAAAAAAAAAAAGAGTTCTCCAGAGAGGAAGAAAATGAGATAGATAAATAATACTCAGATCCATATTTTTAAATTTTTATTTTTATTGGTAGATTTTGCAGTACAGAATGATTCCATTCCTTGTATGGAGTCAGGACATGTACATAACACTTCTTAAATCTGTTTCATCCTTCTTCCCTTCTCCTCCCTTCCCTCCACTTTCCTGCATTTTTTGGTTTCCTTCCCTTCTGCAAAAGATCTATCATTATAAAAAGAAAGAGTGCCATGGCTCAAGCAAGCGGCGGGTACAGCACGGGGAGAACCAGCCAGAGTCTCCCGAGATCCACACCATGTTGGAACTTAGGGCGCTGGGAAACAAGGCAACCCGCTCATCTCCCTGGTAAGCAGCTGTGAGCCTACCGGTGCGCAGGCTGAGAATCAAACATCACACTCCCACCCCCACCCCGCCATTAGCAAATGGGAGCCAGAGGTCCGAGTAGCTCTTGGGAGGTTGACCATATGAAATATAGCAAATAAGGGGGATTTCCTTCTACCATCTCTTTGAAGGCAAATATTGTTATCACTGTTTTGCTTTGTTCTGATTAATTCTATTGCTCTATTCAATATTCTGCTTTGATAAGTTCTATAATGTTCTGTATTTGGTTTGATTTTGCTATACCTGATTGAAAGGATAACTATTGTGAAGATAACAAAATATACTATGGTACTTATTACTGTTATCCCAGTAACATGGTGTGAAGTTCTGTTCCTATTTCACTGTATTGTCTCAACTGGCTTTGTTCTGTTGTATTTTACTACCTTCAAAATAATAAAAAAATTTTAAAAATTAAAAAAATAAAGTGTTAGAGAAAGTGCTGACAAAGACAAAGCACTGTACATTTCATATCACTAATTGATTTAATAGGTCTTAAAAGTAACAATAATGCATTATGAACAAATAAAATGATGGACAGTCACGAGAGACAAGGGTGCAGAGTTGATAACAGTCCATTATAAGGTACCTGTCTTATCTGTTAAGCAGCACAGTGATATTTGGAAGTAGACTTAGAATAATGGTAAATGTATACTGCAAACTATGGCAACCACTACAAACTTCTTAAAGAAACATAACTGACGTGTTAAAAGAGAAAAATTAATCATACAAAATGCCCAGTTAAATACACAGAAGGCAGAAAAAAGAAAGACAAAAACTAAAGAACGAATGCAAAAACCACCAAAACGGTATCTATGGTAAATATTAATCCACCTATATTAATCACTTTAAATGTGACCCGTCTAAACACATCATTTAAACAGGTTGACAGAGGGTGTCCTGTCTAGAGCCCACTTCAGGTACAAATGTTTAAAGGGACGGAGAGAGGTAGACCATGGCAGCATCAATCAAAAGGAAGCTGGACTATATTAATTTCAGACAAAGCTGACTTTAAAACAAGGAAATTATCAGGAAAAGGGAGCATTACATAAAGACAATGGTGTCGAGTCTCCAAAAAGGCCCAACAATCTTTAGTGTTTCTATGCCTAACAGAGGAGCCTCAGAATGGACAAACCAAACACCGAAAGACCTACAAAGAGAAACAGACTACGCCGGAGAGCCAGGCATCACTCTAATAGTAATTGCTAGATGTGGGGGACAGAAAATCCATGGATACAGTTGAATTGAACAACACAATCAACTGGATATAGTCGGCACCCACCAAAACTTCAGACAGCTACAGGATACACTCTTTCTCAGATCTTAGAGCAGTCACTGAGATAAACCATATTCAAGGCTACAAAACACCCCTAACAAATCTTAAAGAACAAAGTCCTCAGACTACAACAGATTTAAAATAGAAATCAGTAACAGACAGATAGTTGAAAATCTCAAAATAATTGAAGTTTAAATAAAACTCTCCTAAATAACACAAGGGTCAAAGAAGTCTTAAAAGTTTTAAACTTTTTAAATTAAATAAAAATGAAAATTACTGAAATTTTTGAGATGCAGCAAAAGCAGTGCTGAGAGGGAAAATGAGAGCATCTAATTCACCTATTAAAAAAAAAGAAAGATCTTCCTGGTGTGGTGGTAGAGACCCGTAATCCCAGCACTCAGGTGGCTGAGGCAGGAGGCCACTGTGAGTTCGAGGCCAGCCTGGTCTACATAGTGAGTTCAAGGTCAGCCTGGACTACACAGCAAGACCTTGTCTCTAAATAAATAAATAAATAAATAAAATTTTAGAAAATAAAAATTTAAAAAAAGAAGAAAGATCTAAAATCAATAATCTATGTTTAGATTATTGATTTTTCCTAAAGGAAAAAAGAGCAAAATAAACCTAAGCAAAAGAAAAAATAAGAAAAATCAGAGCAGAAATCAGTGAAACCAAGTGATGGTTCTTTGAAAACATCAGTATTTTCCTTTGGAATGTTTATTCCAGACTATCCTCTTTGACAGAAGATAATTTACGTATCGTGAATTTGCCCTGTGAAAGCATGAGCACTTTCAACAGATTTTGTGCATAGTGGAAATGTTCTACAATACACAAAGGCCACTCAGTGGCTATTAAACACCTAAAATGTGATGTTATAGTACGTGTCAGTATTCTGTTACTTTAATGGCCAAGCAGTATTCCACGCTACGAGTATACCGCATTTCCTTTGTCCATTTATCAGTCAATGGGCATTCGTTTGGTCACTTCCTTTTGGCTATTGTAAATAACTGTTTCTTCAAACACTGATGAACAACTTTTGTTTGAATATCTGTTTTCAGTTCTTTTAAGTACATATACAAGAGCAGAATTGCTGGATCATAATTGTCTTTAACTTTTTGAGAAAAGGCCGAGTTGTTTTCCACAGTGATTGTACCAGTTTACACTCTCCATAGTCTTGCCAAAATTTATTTATTTTAATAGTAATTATAGCCATCCTAGTGGAGTGAAGCAGTAGCTCATTGTGGTTCTGATTTCCATTTTCCTAATGGCAGTAAGCACCTTTCATGCACTTACTGATCATTCACATACCTTCTTTTAAAAATCGTTTCTTTGGTCCCATTTTGGTGGTGAACTGGTTTTTGTTTTGTTGTTGAGTTGTAAAAGTACTTTATATATTGTAGATACTAGGATGGCTTTTAAATATTTCAAATATTTTCCTCTATTCTGTTGGCTACCTTTTAATTCTTGATGATGTCCTTTGAAGCACAAAATTTTAAATTTTGAGACTGCACAATTTATTTGTTCCTCTTGTTTGTGCTTTTGCTGTCATATGTAAAATCCTACTGCCAAATCTAGTGTCATGAAGATTTACACCTATGTTTTATTCTAACAGTTTTATAGTTTTAGCTCTTATGTGCAGGTCTTTAATCTAGTTTAAGTTCATTTTTGTAAATGATTCAAAGTAGGGGCCCAATTTTATTCTTTTGAATTTGGCTATCCACTTGTTCAAACACCATTTGTGGAAGAAACTACTTTTCTACTTTATGGTCTTGGCACCACGGTCACAAATCAGATGACTATAGACTTTTTGCTTCATATATATATATATATATATATATATATATATATATATACCATGTATCTGTATACATATATCTGTATATATCTATATCTGTATATATATCTGTATGTATACATCTGTATATATATATCATATATATATATATTGACTACTGTTGGTTTGTAGTAATATAATTTTCACAAATTTAAATAGCTAGATGTGGTTAGTGACTATCATATTGGACAAAACAAAATTACAGTGCAGACCAAGATGGAGGAGCGGTAAGCAGCAGAGAAAACAGCCTCTTGGAGAGTTGCCATCCAGACACTGGGATATAGATAACATCATGAGGAAGACAAGAAAGAGGGAAGACAGGAAGACTCTGAAGTGTGAATTGAAGCCCACAGAGGGAATGAAAGGAAAAACTTCAAGGAAGAAGGCAGTAGCTGGCGGCGCCTTCTCCCCGAGACAGGACTCACTGCCTGAGATGAGTGGTTCAAACCTGGGATGCACAGTCACAGTGGTGGTGATGGCTGGCAGCCCCAGAGGCCTCTGCAGAGAGGGGCAGCAGTGGAGGGGAACAGCAGACGTGGAGAACTTCACTGGCTGATGGTGAGTGCAGAGGACTCAGTCCTCCCACAGGAGACAGAGATTGGCCAGGAGCCATCCTGACGATGGGCCAGCTGATCTCAGAACCCAGAACTGCTTCCAGCTCCATCTAGCAATCCCAGCTGGGCTCAGGCCTGCAGAAATTGCTTGGACAGTGGCAAATCCAATGGTTGGATCTCAGAGCAGGCCCGCTGAGATTACCCACTACCCCACCAAAAAGCTACTGCTGGCTTGCTGGGATAGATCAGCACAATTCAGAACTCTCCCCACAGATTGTCTACTAGTAAAACCAAGAGAATCCTGGAAGTGAACTGTTTATTTTCCTTTCTTTTTTTTCTTCTTTTCTCTTTCTCCTTCATTACTTTTACATGAAGGAGAACATGGTTCCTAGCTTCTTTATGGTTGTGGTTCTCTTCTGTTCTTCCTTTTATCTCTTCCATCTCTCTTTTCCTTCAGTCTTCTGCACCAGTTTCTCAAAATTGGTGTGATTCCCTTTGTTTTCCAACCTTATTTCTAATCTCTTCCACTTCTTCCAATTCTCTATTTTCTCCTTAACTCATTTTAAATTTTAAATTCAGAGGGAAGGCAAAATCGACACATTAAGAACTTACATACTACACATAATTTTCTGACTTTTTTAATATTTTGGCATATAATCACACATCTAGTTCATAGAGTTAAAGTGGCAAATTAATGGTTAGCTCAATTTTTTATTTCTAGGCTGCATTTGATGCTATTGGTACCACTATAGTCAAAATTGACATAATTGTTCTAAACAGCTTTTAGTCCTGGTATTCCATGACTGAGATTGACTAAGGGTCACAGCAAATACTGTGGTACAGTGGCGAGGAACCAGGGACTGGGCCAAACAAGAAACAACTTCTCATCTCCAACAAATCAAAGAGGTTAAATCTTCCAACAGATTCAAAACCCAAAAGCCAACTGGAAGATACCTCAGAGAAGCAGTCATCATATAAGGGTCCTAAATGCTAGTAAAAGGCAATTTACAAACATCACCCCAGGAATTAAACTAAAAAAAGAAAGAAAAGAAAAGAAGAAGATACTTAAGCAAAATGCAACCCCAGACATCCAGTTCACCAAAGGCAAATCCAAGGGGCAATGAGGTGGGACAGTCCAAAAGTCCCCCACCAACTCTCTCTGAAGTGGTAACAACAAAGTAATTGAATGAGGCTCTGGAAAACGAACTCAGAAATAACCTCTCAGATAACTACACACACTATGCCTAGCAACATTAGAGTAGATACAGACAAAAAAATAGATGAGCTTAAGAAAATTATGGAAGCTTAGTATGGGAAAGAAGTAGAATACATAAAGCAGATTCAAGCAAATATCCTGAAGAATAAAAACTCCACTGGAAGTATTCAAAATAGATTATGCCAATGAGAGGACAGGATTTCAGATACTGAAGGCAGGCTTGCAGTTAGTGACCAGGAAAAGAAAGATTTCTCAAAAATAGCAAAAGAGCACAAGAAGCTGCTAAATGAGACAAAAAAGAATACCTTAACATTAATTGGAGTCAATGAAAAGGCAGGAGATACCACAAATGACATTAAAAATTGCTTATACACATCATGGTGGAAAACTTTCCTGGTAGAGAAAAAGAATTTGACATACAAATAAGTGAGGCATATAGAGCTCCAATTATCAATGATCAAAAAAAATCTACATCCAGGCATATCATAGTCAAGATTCCAGAAATTCAACAGAGGAATAGAATATTAAACTAGGAAAAAAAAGGAAAAAAAATCACCTAAAAAGGAAAGCCCATCAGAATCACAGTTGACTTCTCAGCACAAGCTCTCAACTCAAGAAGAGCTGGAGTGAAGTACTCCAAGTTCTAAAGGAAAATAACTTTAACTCATATTGATGTACCCTGCAAAAGTATATTTCAGAACTGACAGAGAAATAATATACTTCCATGACAAAGAACATTTGAGTAAATTTATGACCACCAAACCAGCACTCCAAAATATTCTGAAGGACATTCTAGAAAGAGATAATAAAGACTGCAGATCCATGAACCCCAACAGAAGGAATTTATTAGGGAAGGCAAATAATTAGAGGGAGGAAAAAAAGAGGGAGCCAAAAACAGAAAAATAACATGACAAGGATAAGTCAATACATATCGGTTATTGCCATCAATGTTAATGGTCTCAATTCACCAATCAAAAGACACAGACTGGCAGAATGGATCAAGAAGCAAGATCCAACAATATGCTGCATACAAGAAACACATTTAATTCAAAAAGAAATTCATAGACTGAAATTCAAATGATAGAAAATAATACTCCATACAATAGGAACCCAGAAAAAAGCAGGGGTATCTATTTTATTTGCACACAAACTAAATTTCAGACTGATTAAGAGAGATAAAGAAGGTCACTACATCCTCATAAAGGGAAAAATTCAAGAGGAAGAGATAACAATCATAAATATAGTTACGGCCACCCCAGGGCAAGAAGCAGCAGCATTTCCTGAGATCCATGCCATGTTGGAACTTAGGGCACTGGGAAAATGAGCAACCATCCTGCCGCCCTGGTAAGCAGTTGTGAGTCTACTGGCACACAGGCTGAGAATCAAACATCCATTCCCCTCCCCTCATTAGCAAGTGGGAGCCAGAGATCTGAGCATCTCTTGGGAGGTTGACCAAATGTAATATAGCAAATAAAGGGGGGGGGATTTACTTCTACCATCTCTTTGAAGGCAAATATTTTTATTGCTGTTTTGCTTTGTCCTGATTAATGGTATTGCTCTATTCAATACTGTTTTGACAAGTTCAATAATGTTCTGTATTTCCTTTGATTTTTCTATACCTGATTGAAAGAACAACTATTGTGAAGTTAATGAGATATACTACGGTACCTATTACTTTTATCTTGATAACCTGTTGTGAAGTTCTGTACCAGTTTCACTACACTGTCTCAATTGGCTTTATTCCATCTTGTTTTGTTGTATTTTACTACCTTCAAATTAATAAAAAAAATTTTTTTTAATTTTTAAAAATAATAAATATATATGCAACAAATCCCAGTGCACCCAACTATATAAAACAATTACTAAAGGACAGGAAAAATCAACCCTAACACAATTTTATTGGGAAACCTCAATACCCCACTATCACGAAAAGATCAACTACACAAAAAAATCAGTAGCTAAACATTAGAACTAAGTCAAACTTATGAACAAATAGACCTAGTAGATGCCTACAGAGTGTTCAACCCCACAACATCAGAATAAATATTCTTCTTAGCTACACATGGGATGTTTTCCAGTCAAATTTAGCAGTGCAGGGGGTTGTATACCAACTTTAGTGACACTAAATAAATTTTGATAACCCACTACCATCCATGGGATGTTTTCCAAAATAAACCATATACTGGCTCATGGAACATGCTTAAGTAAATGCAAAGCAATTGAAATTATCCCATGCATACTCTCAGACCACAGTGCAATGAAATTGGAAATCGATGCCAAAGGAAACCACAAAAATTTCACAAACACATGGAAATTAAATAGCACCCTACTGAACAACCAATGGGTCAAAGATGAAATTAAAAAAGAAATTAGACAGTTTTTATAGTTAAATGATAGTGATAATACAACATACTAGAACTTATGGGACACAATGGAAGCAGTCTTAAGAGAGAAATTTATAGCAGTAAATACCCAAATCAGGAAAATAGAGCAAGCACATATAAACAACTCAATGGTAAACCTCAAACTTCTAGAAAAAGAAAAGCACACTAAGCCAAGAGTTCATAAAGTCAGGATGGAAATTAACACATTGGAGACTAAAAAACAATGTAAAGAATCAATGAATTGAAAATATTGTTCTTTGAAAGATTAAATAAAGTTTGCAAATTCTTAGCCAACCTTATAGAAAGAAAGAAAGAAAGAAAGAAAGAAAGAAAGAAAGAAAGAAAGAAAGGAAGGAAGGAAGGAAGGAAGAAAGAAAGAAAGAAAGAAAGAAAGAAAGAAAGAAAGAAAGAAAGAGAAAAGACCCAAATCCATGCAATTAGGAATGAAAAGGGTGAGATCCAAACAGACCCTGCAGAAATGTGGAAAATCCTCTAAATCTACTTCGAAAACTTGTATTCTAATAAAATGGAAAATATGGAAGAAATGGACAGACTCCTAGATACATATGAATTACTAAAGCTGAATTAAGAAGATAAAAAATCCTAAATAAACCAATATCAATAAATGAAATTGAAGATGTAATTAAAAACCTATCAAGAAAGAAAACCCCAGACCCAGTATTCACTGCTAAATTCTACAAGAAATTTAGAGAAGTCAACACCACTACTTTTCAAACTCTTTAATGAAATTGAAACAGAAGCAATACTTCAAATGCATTCCTGGAAGCAAGCATTACCCTGATACCAAAACCAGAGAAAGACCCAAATAAGAAAGAGAATTACAGGTCAATCTCTCTAATGAAACCTGATGCAAAAATCCTCAATAAGATACTGGCAAACAGACTGCAGCAAATCATCAAGAAGATTGTATACAATGATCAAGTGGGATTCATCCCAGGGATGCATGGGTGGATCAACCTATGTAAATCCATAAAGGTAATATACCATATTAACAGAGCCAAGGAGAAAAATCATATGATCATCTCAATAGATGCAGAAAAAGCTTTTGACAAAGTCCAGCAGCCATTCATGTTATATCAAAAAAACCTACAGAAAATTAGAATAGATTACCTTTTTCTCAATCTGATAAAAACCATCTACAACAAAGAAAAAGCCAACATCATACTACATGGACAATAACTGAAAACTATCCCTCTAAAATCAGGAACAAGATGGTGGAACCCAGGTGGCTGCAGAAGAAGGCAACTCGCCTGCCCTCTTGGTAAGTGCCTCCCTCTGGCATAAGCCAGGAGGAGACCCAGTCGGCAGCTACTGAGAACCAGCCATGGTGGAACCCAGGTGGCTGCAGAAGGCAACTCACTCACCCTCTTGGTAAGTGCCTCCCTCCGGCACAAACGAGGAGGAGACCCAGTCAGCGGCTACCGTGAGCCTACTGGCACACAGGCTGGAAATCAAATATCCCAACCTCCCCACCTTAGCAACTGGAGACAGAGGTCTGAGCATGTCTTGAAAGAATGACCATATGCAATATAGCAAACATGGGGGATTTCCTTCCAACTTCTGTTAGAAGGCAAATGTTTTTTTCACTGTTTTGTTTCATTACGATTAATTGTATTACTCTATTCAATATTCTCTTTTGAATGGTTTTATAATGTTCTGTTTTTTATTTGATTTTGCTGTACCTAACTGACTGGACAACTATTGTGAAGATAATGAGATATATTATGATACCTATCACTGTTATTCCGATATCCTGCTGTGAAGTTCTGTACCAATTTCACCGCATTGTCTCAATTGGCTTTGTTCTGTCTTGTTCTGTTGTATTTTTACTACCTTTAAAATAAAAAACAAATTAAAAAAATAAAACCAGGAATAAGACAAGAATGTCCACTGTCTCCACTGTTATTCAACATAGTCCTGCAAACTTCAGCTGGAGCAATTAGACAAGAGAAAGAAGTAAAAGGAATAAAGACAGGAAAGGAAGAAGTTGAGCTATCACTATGTTCAGGTGACATGATACTCTACATAGAAGACACCAAAATACTACTAGATTTAGTAACTAAATTCAGTAATGTAGCTGGATACAAAATCAACACTCAAAATCAATAGCCTTCCTGTACACAAATAACAAACTCACTGAGAGAGAAAGCAAGAAAACAATACCTTTCACAATAGCACCCAAAAAAATAAAATACACAGGAATCAATCTAACACAGGATTAAATGACCTCTATGTTGAAAACTACACTAACTCTGAAAAAGGAGATTGAAGAGGGTATTAGAAAACACAGAGATATCCTGTGCTCTCAAGAAGGAATAACCAATATAGTGAAAGTGGCCACACTTCCAAAACTGTTATAAAGATTCAGTGCAGTTCCAATAAAAATTCCAATAGCATATCTCACAGAATTGGAGAAAACAATCCTAAAATTCATCTGGGACCAGAAGAGACCTAGAATAGCAAAGGCAATCCTGGGCAACAAAGACAAGACAGGTGACATCACAATCCCTGACTTGAAGTTATACTATAAAGTCACTGTGTTAAAAACAGAGTGTAACTGGCAAAAAATAAAAAATAAAAACACAGACTCAAAGATCGATGGAACAGATTGGAAGATGCAGAAACATCTCCAGACACACTCAGCCACCTTATCTTTGACAAAGGTGCCAAATACATTCACTGGAAGAAAGATTGCCTCTTTAATGAGTGGTGCTGTCTTAAACCGGCTCTACACATGCCAAAGATTAAAATTGGACCCATCTCATTCACCATGCACTAAGCTAAAATCAGAATGAGGGCCGGGGATTTAGCTTAGTGGCATAAGCGCCTGCCTGGCAAGTACAAGGTCATGAGCTCAGTTCTCAGTACCAAAAACAAATAAATAAATAATAAAATCAGAATGTATCTAAGATCTTAATATTAAAACAGAAACATTAAATCTGCTGGAAGATAAGAGTAGGTAAAACTCTTGAAGACATTGGTGTTGGCAAAGACTTCATCAGTAAAACTTGGATCACACAGGAACCATAATGAAGTATCAACTGAGATCTCATCCTATTGAAAAGCTTTTACACAGCAAAAGAAACCACCAACAGAGTGAAGAGACAACCCTCAATGTGGGAGAAAACGTTTGTCAGCTGTACCTCAGACAAAAGATTACTTTCAAGAGCATATAAAGAACTCAAAGAACTCCCAGATTTAAAAACTCAATCCAAAAGTGGGCATCTGAGATGAATATACACTTCTCATATGAAGAAATACAAATAGCAAATAAATATGTTTAAAAGTGTTCAACATCACCAGTAATTCAAGAAATACAAATTAAAACAACACTGAGATTCCACCTCACCTCTCAAAGAATGGCTATTATCAAGAAATCAACCAATAACAAATGCTGGCAGGGCTGTGGGGAGAAAGGACCCCTTCTCTACAGTTGGTAGGAGTGTAGACTGGTGCAACCACTGTGGAAATCAGTGTGGAGATTCCTCAAAAAACTAGGACTAGAGGTTCCTTTTGATCAAGTTATTTCCCTTTTGGGCATCTTCCCAAAAGAATTAAAAACATCAACCACAGCAATATGTATGCACCCATGTTTATGGTAGCACAATATATAATAGCTAGGTCTTGGAAACAACCTAAATTCCCAGCAACTGAGGAATGGGTGAAAAAGATATGATATTTTTCTACAATGAAATACTCATCAGTCATAAAGAAGGATAAACTAAAGACTTTTATAGGTAAATGGGTGCAACTTGAGACCATACTCATACGTGAAATAAATCAGACACACATGTATAAATATTGTGTTGTTTCACTAGTGTGAGAAACTGAAACAACATATGTGTATGTATTTGTATATGTATATATGTACATAAAAATAGTTAAGATAGTTATACTACTGATTTCTCTGAGTTCACTGAAGAGAAAGATTTGTGCTGGTGTTGTTAAGATGACTGAATGCAGACATATTGTGCTCTGGATGAATGATTTGGGGATGATAATGTGCAGTATATGTACCATTGTTGACATGTTTTGAAATTTCATTTTTTTTCTTTTTTTCTTTCTTTGAAATAAAATGGATTTTTAAAAATTAGATGACTTTTACTTAACTCATACAGTTGTGTAACAACATTGTCATTCAATTTTAGAACACTTTCATCATAGGAAACGTTTTAATATTAAATTTCTTTTTAATCTTCTTTCCACTCTCAAGATTTTTAATTTTACTTGAATTGAGTTTTAACCACTATCCAGCTGTCATGTGTATGTATAACTTTAAAATTCTTATCAGACTTCATAACGTTTTGAATTAATTTGTTGACTTTTTCCTTTGCACTGTTGAGACTGAAGCAAAGAGAAAATAAGAATTTTGCTTTACAATGGAGGTCAGGTGGAAAGAGAATGAATGTGGGAGTATAGGGCATACCCTAGAAAGGGTCACAGAGGGGACACCTAGAACGTGACACAAGCCCATTTTTCCCACAGTAGTCTGAGAAGGGGGCAGGCTCGTCATGCCCAACCTCTTCTAGCCAGAGGTCTTTTGTGAGTCAGCGTTTGAGGGATAAAGTGTCCAAGTATCAGACATTTTCTCTTTCCCTTCCCCTCATCTAAGACGGCAAATGGGCCAGCAGAGCCAGGTGAATAGCTTAAATGACTGCCGGGAGGAGAACTATTACTGGGACCCCTAAGCTGTCCTTTGGCTCTTTCCTGATCCTGGTGACTAGACCAGACATTTTCATGGAATGATGCTGTTGTCTGGCTGCCATGGTCAGTATACTGGTGTCCTTAATGGGAGCTCCTGGTCCCTTCCATGTGTTCGTGGTCTAGACAGCCTCATCTCTCGAGCTCCCTTTATCACCCTCCTTTCCTCTCCAGCCTACTGATTCCAAGCCCCCCTACCTCTCCTCATCTCCCAAAATGCCAGCATTGATGTTTTGTGGGTCCCTCACTCTAGGACAGCCAGGTTTGGGGAGATGTGTCTTTTGCATTATGGAAGTAGTATAGCATGAGTCCTTCAGATTTTGTCATTGAGGTGGAAAATAATTCAGAAATGTGTTTCTTTTGATGACATCAGGGTTTTACCATGAATTCCTTCCTGGAAGGGGAAAAAAGCTAAATAAACACTTTTTTAAAAAATCAGATATTTGTCCTTCTTCTGAAGTTCTTATAGTACAGTTCCAATTCCCTCTTTTACACTCTCTGCCACACACATTCCACACATGGAGGGCCACGAGTACCTGGCTTGCAGCTGCACCCCAGCTCCTAGGATAGTACCTGGCACCAGGAGAGATTGATGGATGGGACATCCATCCTGGGATAGTTCAGAGTGTCTGGGAAGACCATCGGGCTGCTACTAAAACAGTATAAAACCAAACAGGCATGAGTTTCCCGCCCCCCGTGTTTTATGTTTCCTTGCGCCGCTGTTTTCTGAGTCTAGCCTTAACTTCGATCTCATAACTGACACTGCTATGTAAGGCTAACACAGCCCGTTCTTCAGTCTTCACCCTCACCAAACAGAAATGCTATACAGGTAATTCAGAATATCAGATACATTGGTATCTGAAATGCACATCTTTGTTAGGCTGAGGGATTTCTGACCTTAGGGTTAATGTCATTATAGAGCCCAGGCTGGCCTCAGACCTGCGATCCTCCTACCTCAGCCTCCACTCCCAGTTCCTAAGGTTAATTCTAACCTGCCACACTTAGTCTTTAAATTACATGTTTTTATGACTATTGCTGCTGCCTAGAGAGTAATTTCCCCCTATTGCCTCTGTAGAGTATTTTGAAAGTTTCTCGTTCTGAAAACAATGTGAACTTATTACAGAAAACTTGAAAATTGCTTGTGACAAGAATTTTTGTGTTTGTTGAGTAGGGTAATGGATGTATGCATATTTGGAGAAGAGAACTGCTCTTTATTAACAGGGAGAGAAGTGTGAGGCCTGGGGTGGGAAGCCATACCTAGCCAATGTGGTTGCTACCCACAAGGCTAATGAAGGGGAAAACTTTCCTGGCTTGTGGCTGGACAAACTGAGACAGGAGGCTGAGCATGGTGGCACATGCTTGTAATCCCAGTCCTTGGGAGGCTGAGGCAAGAGAATCACCATGAGTTTGAGGCCAGCCTGGGCTACACAGGGAGTCCAAGACCAGTCTGAACTGCATAGCGAAAACATGTCTCAAAAAAAAAAGCTAAATTTTGGAAATAGCCCAGATTGGAGAGGAGGCACAGCTGAAGGAAATATACAAGGATCTGAGGATCACATAGTGTAAAATTTCCATCAGTCCTACAAAATCCTCAGTACAAAGCAACAGTTGCTGCTTATGGATAAAAGAGGTATTGAAAATCTTTCAATGATAGACTCAAGGCTATAGCAGTCTTTTTTTAAAATTAATTTTATTGGTCCTCTTTTGATATACATAATGATCACATTCATCATAGGGATTTTGTACCTGTACATGATATGTCTTGACTGTTTTCTTTTCTTTTCTCCATTCTCCTCCCTTCCCTTCAACCTTTCTTCCCTTCCTTGTTTACAAAAGTTTGATTTCCATTTTGCTTTCTATTCTCTTTTTTCCTTTTCCCTCCCTTTCTTACCCTTCCCCTTGCTCTCCCTTCTTACCCTTCCCATTTGAAATTTTTTTTGTATTTCCCAACATTTAACATCCATTTTGTTCCTTATTTACACTCTCACACAAAGAAACAATGGAATATTTACACATTTGCATCCAATTTATTTCATTTAAAAGTATGGTGTACTCATTTACCTAAAAATGTCTCACATTTAGCCTTCTTTATGACAGAATAGTACTCCATTGTATATAAAAACCATTCATCTATTGATGGGCATCTGGGATGTTTCCAAAATTTAGCTATTATAACTTTTGCTTTCATTACCATGGGTGTGCATATATCACTGTGATACAATGTTTTTAACTCTTTCAGAAAAATACCAAGAAGGGAAATAGCTGGGTCAAATGGGAACCTCTAGTTTTAGTTTTTTGCGGAATCTCCATACTCATTTCTGTATTGTTTGTACAAATTTACACTTCCACTATCAGTGGAAAAGGGTTTGATTTTCCCCACAACCCCATCAGCATTTGTTATAGGTTAATTACTTGATAATAGTCATTCTTTCTGGAGTGAGATAGTATCTCAATGTTAATTTACATTTCTCTAGTGACCACTGATGTTGAAACTTTTTTCATACATTTATTTGCTGTTTGTACTTCTTCATCTGAAAAGTGTCTATTCATTTCAGATGCCCATTTTTTAATTGGGTCTTTAATTTGGGGTGTCTGATTTTATTTTTAGTTCTGTATATATGTATATTAATCCTTTGAGTAATCGCTGATAAAAATTTTTCCCATTCTGTGAGTTGTCTTTTCACTCTGTTAGTGGTTTCTTTTGCTATGTAAAAGCTTTTTAATAAGATGAAATCCAAGTTGTTGATTCTTTGTAATATTTCCTGTGTGATCAGGGTTTCATTCATATAGTCTTTGCTTGCACCTATGTCTTCAAGAGTTTTATCTGTTTTATCTTCCAGCAGGTTAAGTTTTTCCATTTCAATATTTAGATCTTTCATCCATTTCAATTTCAGCTTAGTGGATGGTGAGAGACATGGGTCTAGTTTTCATCTTCAGCATGTGGAAAGTCAGTTTTCCCAGCACCATTTATTCAGAGGCTTTCTTCCAATGAAGGTGTCTGATCCCTTTGTCAAAGTTAAGCTGAGTGTGTTTGGAATTTTTCTGCATCTTCTATTCTGTTCCACTGGTTTGGGGTGTTTTGTTTTGTTTGTTTTTTTCACTACTACCATGCTGTTTTTATAACAGTAGCTTTGTAGAATAATTTCAAATCAGGGATTATGATGTCCCCTACCTTGTCTTTGTTGCCCAGAATTACTTTTGCTATTCTAGGTCTCTTCTGGTTCCAAATGAATTTTAGGATTGTTTTCTCTAGTTCTGTAATGTATGATATTGATGTCTTGATTGGGATTGTATTCAATCTAGGTAACAGTTTTGGAAGTATAGCCAATGTCTCTTTATTGGCTCTGCCTATCCACGAACAAGGGCTATCTTTACATTTTCTGATACCCTATTCAACCTCCATTTTTTCAGAGTACTGTAGTTTTCAACATAAAGATCTTCTAATCCTTTATTAGATTGATTCCTAAGCATTTACTTTTTCTTTATATTATTGTGAAAGATGTTATTTCCCTAATTTCTCTCTCAGTGAGTTTGTTATTTGCATACAGGAATGCTAGTGATTTTTGAGTGTTGACTTTGAATCCTGCTATGTTACTGAATTTGCTTATAAGCTGTAGTACACTTTTGATGCAGTTTTTGGGGTCTTGTATGTAGAGTATCATGTCATCTGAAAATAACGATAATTTAACTTCTTCCTTTCCTGTCATTATTCCTTTTTTTTTCTTTATCTTTTCTAATGCTCTTGCTAACATTTCCAGCACTATATTGAATAAAGGTGATGATAGCAGGCATCCTATGCGAGAGCCCTTGAATTAACCTCAGAGACTAACACAGAAAAATCCAAAAATGAGAAAAGGTAAATGCTGTATAGTTCTACTTCACAGAAATTATCAATGTTGACCTGATATATGTTTCTTTTCTTGTATTATGTATCTATGTATTATGGTGAGTGTATACAGAAAATGAAGCTCAGATTATACTATATAAATGATTCCCTATTCTGTATTTATCTCCTAACATTAAATCATAACTACTGAATTCTTTAACAAATGATTTTTCCTTTTTAGTGGTGGTAGTACTGGGGATTGAAGCCAAGGCCTTCACGATGAGCTACATCCTATATTTTTATTTTTCATTTTGAGACAGGTTCCTGTTAATCATTAAGTTGCCCGGGGTGGGCTCAAATTTGTGGTCCTCCTGCCTCAGCCTTCCAGAGTGCTAGGATTATAGGCCTGAACCACTAGGCCTGGCTCAAAAACATGATATTTAATGTGTGCATAATAACTCACTTTGTTGGTCATGAGTATAACAAAAACTTAGAACAAATGTACAAAAGAAAAAAGTTTTACTTCAGCTCACCATTCCAAGATCATAAGGATGCTTTTCTCTGATTTCCTCTAATAATTCTCTGAATTCCTCTAATAATTCCTCTAATAATAAATACTACTTCACATTTAAATCTGTAATCCACTTGGAATGTTTGTGCATGATATGAGGTAGGGATCCAGGTATTGTGTATTGTAAAGATTGTCAATTCAACCAACAGCACTCAATGAAAAGACATCTTTTACCCTCTATTCTACTATATTTGTTCTCCCCGCGTAAGCCAGGTGACTACATACAACTTGTAATTCTGTTTCTGGACTCTCCATCTTGTTATTAATCGGTTTGCGTGTTCTTATGCCAACGTCTCAGTGTGTTGGTTACTATGATATCTCAGGGTCTAAGTCCTTCAGCTCGTTCTTCAAGAGTGCTTCGTTTTCCCACTTCATCTTTTTCCTTATCACTGTATGAGAATTCCTTACCAGCAAGCATATTAATCTTTGCCTTTCACTTGTGTTGTATTTCTTCTGTTTGTCATTTGGCTTTTGATTTCTTTAGTGCTCACTTTGGCAGCACATATACTAAAATTGATTCATTTATAGTTTCTCTTGCCATAGAAAATATTAAATTCTTACAAAATGAGGTCTACTGATATTTTATTATTTTGGTGACTCGCATTATTTTTATGCATAGGACAATTTTCCCTAATCCTCATGAAGTTTAATTGTAATGCTTGTAGTCACAATATAGAGAATGTGTGAGTACATGAACATAAATATCTTTTGCTATAAAGTAATTGAAAATCTTCACTATAAAATAGTAAGGAAGTTGGGGTTTGGGTTCAAAAGCAAGAGGAGAATCAGTCCTGAATGAAATTTTGACAATGTGAATTCTTACAAAGTGATTTCTTACTTCCCTGAATCCCGTAATAGAAAAGAATATCCTCACTATTTCATTTGATTCGTGTGGGCAGCCTGCGGGGCCCAGTCCAGAGCGGCTATGGTGTGAGGGTTAGAAGCCAGGGGGCCTGTGTTTCAAAGACCAGAGTGAAGATTGCCAGCTCACCACGTTTGCCCTGCTCTGCAAGTTATGGGTCCTCAGAAGAAACCCGCTGGGACCGAGCTGTTCCAATCGCAGGGGCTGCCAGCGAGCTGCTGGCCAAACTGAGTTTTATAAATATGCCTGACCACCGCGGCAATGGGGTTTCCGCTCACAGAATTCCTTGTTTATTGCCTCCTCTGGAAGTGGGGTTGGGGAAGGATAGTAGTTTGGTTATCTAATTTCTTTTTGACAAAGCCAAATCCTTGCAGGGATTATTAGCAGGCAGGATAGAAGCCTAACAGATGACATGGAAATGTGGTTTTCATTCTAGTTTTATTTTGATTCTGTGCTTGGGTTTTTTTTTTAATAGTGTTTTTGTTTTTGTTTTTGTTTCTTTGCAGGAAGAAAAAAAAGGAAGAAAACCCCTTTTGGCACTGTGTGTGTTATACTTAGTTCATGGCCAAAGAGAGTTTCATGGGAAAGTTTGCTGTGTGTCATAAAACCATTTTCTTTTCCTTGATCCATAGTTTTTAAAAACAAAACTTTAACTAAAATAAAATCTCCCATATCCCTAGACAGATAAATAGACAGATTTTTAAAAGGAAAGAAGAAAGAATAGGAAACAAAATTGAGCCAATAGAGCCACTTGCTTTAATATGAAACTTTTCATAATCTTTCCCTAAAATTAATGCACAGAATTCATTGCAGCTATAAAACATTAAAAACTTTGGCTTTTCAATCACTTAGCTTCCTGTTGGATATCTTCAGAGGAAAGTCAATGGGATTGAAATCTTTTGAAAAACTAAAAGATGACTATCTCCTTTGGCCCTACCCTTTGACACTAAATTCCTAGCTTTCAAAAAACCTAAAATAAACAGTTTGGATAGTGATGGAACATTTTTCCTTCTCCTTAAAATTATGTTAAATTATGTTCATGTATTCACATACAATCTCCTATTTGAGATTAATTGCAATAAACAGCAGCCTTTGTAGATTTTTATTTTAATGGTGCAAGGGAGCTCCCCTACTCTCAGATGACTCCCCTACCTACCAGAACCTGGAAGTTCACACCGGAGCCTCGCCTTTTCCTGAGGTTTCCCTGGAGTAAAATGCAAATGGTCTCAAGGCTGATGCTAATCATACATTAGCCCTGAATAAAGTGCTTTGCCAGCCTTCTCTTCAGAGGTGGGTTTAAGGGGAGAAAGCCACATGCTCTACTGGGGCCCAGTCTCAACTGAGGGGAGGGAGAAGACAAATGCAGAGCCAGTTCAGAGCCTGTGACATAACTAGAAAGATACAGCCACTAAGAAAACATTCCTTTATTTTATGCTTCCTGTCTTCTTCCAACAAGATGTGTGAATAATTCTCAGGAGCGCTCTGTGGGACTAAGGGAAGAGCTGTATTTTAGAAGGGGGAAGCCTGTGTTATGGGAGATGAGGAAGCGTGATCTGGCTGGGGACACACTTAGGGTCCTGGGGACCAGGACGTCACCCCATGCTGTGTCAGGAGAGGAAACCCAGGGCTCCAGAGACCTGGACCTGGTCACTCAGTTCATCCCAGAGCTCAGCAGAAGGTCAAGGGTTGAGACCACTTTGTCTTACAGCCTAGGCAGAGGCACAACTCCTAGCCTGTCTGACATTGGAAGAGGAATCTTCGCTACACCTCTGACCCTCTGTCAGCTTCTATGAATCAATTGATATGCTATTTTAAAAATTGACTTCCAATCAAGTCTTTCTTGGAAAAATCAAGATGACAAGATAGTTTCATACAAGATTAAAAGTTTTTAGTTAAATATATGCTAAATAAGAAGTAAATACATTTACTCTTCTCTTGAAAACAATATTAAACATTTCAAGGTTTTCCTCCCAAAATACTGAAGTAATGACTTTTTTTTTTTGGTACCGGGGATTGAATTCACGACTACATGCTTCCAAGGCAGGCGCTTATGCCGCTGAGCTAAATCCCTGGTCCCTAAGTAATGACTTTTAAAAAGTTGAATTATGGGTATATAGCTACTGTATCTTTGTATGTAAGTTTGAAAACTCTTTGGGCCTATGTGAAATACCTAGATGAACACAATGATTTGTGTATGATAGCAATCCATGTGGAATTAATTGATCAAGTACATGTATTGATTCCATTCCCCCTTACTCTGCAGCATGTTTCTGAAGTAAAGTGAGACCATTACAAAGAGCTCAGTTACACGCTCAATCTTCCCAGAGGCTTAAATTCCTAAGAGTCAAATCAAGCAGAAGAATAGAAAGGGGTGTATAAACCTCTGATGTTTTAGATCTTTGACCTCAATTATTTTATGACCATGTTCTTTGGGTTCCACCTGATATCTCTGAGAGATTGGAACTATGTCTGGTTTGTTTTGTTTTGTTGTGGGTATCAGGAATCGAACTCAGGATCTTGTGCTTGCAAGGCAGTTGCTATGCCACTGAACTATATCACCGGCCCTGTTTTTATTTTTAACAAGGGTGGACAAGATTAACTTATTTTAAAAGTACTTAAACTCCTAAAGCACTCACCCTCTGCTAGAGAAGCAAAGTCAGAACAAAAGCCCAAATAACTTTTCCAAGGACTCAAATGCTGTGGAGAAGAAACCTGATCTTGTCTCCCACTCAAGCGAACAGAGAAAACGTGTTCTCCCTCTGTCTTCCCTGAAAATCCTCCTCTATCCCTTGCCTCCATCCATCACTGCAAGGTAAAAGATGGGCAGTGAACGGGCAAAGGACAAAAAGCAGCAGACACAGACACGTATTTCATTGTACACATGAATATCACAGGTTCACAGAGGGCTTTTTAGTCTGAGATTATGATCTCAGAGTTAACTGGAGATTCCTGTCCTCATCACCCTCATCTTCACCTCTAAGTAGACCCCTCACAAATGCCTTGAAAAGTTTGCAATGTACAATTTCTTCCTGGGCTATCAAGCACTGGTTGAAAATGTTAATATCTTGATATAAAGCAAAGCCTTTTAGACAATTTAGTGGCAAACACAGACTAAGATTCAATCTCCATTTAGGCCAAGTGTCACCAAATTTGCTCCACAGAGTCCAGTCATTGCTGCTAGTGAACTCTACCTCTGTAGTCTGGAATCAACTGCAGACGATCCATACCTAGACTGATATGGGTGTGTGTGGATAAGACTTCACTTACACAGTTTATAAAGATGGAGAGGTTCTGGGTTTAACCTAAGGACTATACTTTGTTGAGCCCCCATTTAGGCTGTACTAATAACAAATAAATCTAAAATAATAAATATATAGCAATAATACCTCACTTATCACAAAGACCCCATGAAATAAATACTATTATTTAAGGATGACATTCAAAGTAATTAACTAGTTATATGTCCAATCTATCAGAACACAAAATATAGATATATAGTGGCTCAAAATCAAACAACTGTGAACACTCCTGAGCTCCAGATTTAAAATGGGAATGAATTGTCTTCCCTGATGTAAACTATAACTAGGAGAGCTGGGTTTTCATGCTTGTGATCTACCTCTAGAGCCCATGTTCTTAGCCACTTGATCCACGCTTCCATAGGCCAAGGAGACTTTGCTTCAGTTGCATGCTGTTTCTCACCAGCACAAGGGCAAACTGTTTATAGCACTTCCAAAAACATTCCAAACGCAGGTGAGCTATGGTAGTCTAGAACTATTTCAACACATTAATGTTTAACATTGAAAATAAATTGAAAGGAAATGTGGATTTCTTTGGCTGGCCTCTAATTTAAATCTTTTCCCTTTTTCTTTTTCTTTCTTTCTTTCTTTCTTTCTTATTTATTTATTTGATCTTTTTAATGCAATGGCAAGCAAAAACACCAAACCAGCCAGGATTTAGAGGCAGGTTTATTTATGTTGATGGGCACTGATTTTGATCATTCCCAGAATATCAGGCCCTGATCTCTGGTGGTCTAGGACGTATACTGGATAAGCAAGCAGGAAGTAACGAGGCAGAATGGCTTATCAATTGGGGGTTGCTTTATACAGTGTGCATCGTAGTGACCAGCTATACACACGACGACAGCCGTTTCTACGAGACAGAATCTACCGGAACTGGAACATGAACTATCACCTGGGCAACTGAAGTATACTGATGGGGGAGCACTTTCTGCCACCCTAAGGCTGAGTCTCGCTATGCAGTTCAAATTGGCCTTGAACTCATTTCGTAGTCCAGGCAGGCTGGCCTGGAACTCACAGTGATCCTCCTGCCTCAGCTTCCTGAGTGCCAGGATTACAGGCATGTGCCATACACCCAGCCTTTCCTCCTTTTCTTATCCCTATGGTTTATTCTGACACTTTCTTCTCAGTTCAGGTGCTGCTCACATGTCTTCTTCCTTTTTTTTTGGTTTGGTTTTGAGCTACATTTCTAGCATATATATATATATATATATATATATATATATATATATATATATATATATATGGAGAGAGAGAGAGAGAGAGAGAGATTGAGAGAGAGACAGAGGCAGCTTCTTACTAAGTTACCCAGGCTAAGCTTCAACTTCCAATCCTACTGCCTCAGCCTCCTAGAGTACTGCAATTTCAAGTGTGTGCCACCATGCCCACCTGAGGTGTCTTCTTATTGTGAGGTCTCCTGACCACCAGTAGATTAATAAAATGGCACAGTTCCTATCTCTTTTGTTGTGCTTGATTTCTCTCCACAGCACTTAATGTCATTTGATACAGAATGATTTGAATTGCTTTATTATTTGTCTTCCTTAGTTAGAATGTGAGCATCACAAAGTCAAGGACTTTGTCTTATTAGCCACTGTATCCTGAACCGTTAGAGTAGCATTTGTTAGAAGACTGAATGAATACTGTTTACATGATACAATAATAAAAGTGCTGGGTTTACAATCAGAAGTGGGTTAGAACCCCAATTCTGCCACTTACTGTTGTGCGAGCTTGAACAGTTAACCAGGTAAAGTCTCAAAGGCTGCAGCAAAACCGTAAGATGGGAGCCTGGGCAGGCATCCAGGGTACCCACAGTCCAGAGAATGACAGTGCTCTGATAGACAGGGGGATGGCACGGTCTGTTTGAAGTATTGCAAAGACTGTGTAAGAGCAAGGACTGGGGCAGAAAGATCAATTCAAAGGTCACTCAGGTGGGAGATAAATGGTGGCCAGGTTAGTCACAATGAAAGTGGCGAAAGACTGTTGGATTCTGGACATACTTTAAAAATATAACCAATGATTTGGATGTAGAAAAGAAAGGAAGAGTCAACAGTGATGCCAGGATGTAGGGGGAGGACTATGGGAGAAAAAGATGTGGGGTGGAGCAAGCAAGAATTTTGTTCTACAGCTATTTCCAAGATGACAGTATGTAACTTATCAAGTAACGATTTCTTAGTGGGGTTTTTTTTGTTCTTTTCTTTTTTTTCCTTTGGAATTCTGTATTGTTTCTACCTTTTTTCTGTTTTGTTTTGTTGTGGGGGTTTTTTCTCTCTTTAAATAAAATTTTAAAAAAAGAATTTTGTTCTAGCGGAATTAATTTGGAAAAGCCTAACAGATATCCAAGTAGAGATGTCAAGTTGACAATTGGTTAAAAGATTCTGGTATTTACAGGAGAGGCGTGCAGTGGAGGAAGGGATTGGGCACTAGTACTTTTTTTTAAACTAAACAATCTCAAGCATTTTAATAACATTGTGAATTTAACCTAAGCAGAGAAAAATTTTAACAACTCCATCTCATCACCATCAGATAAGCAATCATTTGTTGTGTTTTGCACATTAGGAAGCACCCAGTGTTTGCTAGGGAAAAGTCATCCGTGATCATGTGATTCACAGTGCAGCAATCCCTCCCAGCACACCCTACAATATTTAAATCTTGGCAGTTCATTATTACATAAATTTTTTTCTGTATTATTTCAACTTAGAGAAAGCATAAACTTACTGTTTTTTCCCCTCAACGTTACAAGGGCTGTTTAGAAATGTATGATCAAATCCACAGCACAGAAACAACCAAAAAAAACTTTCTATAATTAATTACAAAGTACTCTTTGGACTTTTCCCAAACAGACAAGGAATGGGTGCTAATATTTTTTATAAATATACTGTGTATGCAGACTAGGAAGACAAGGAGAATTCGTAATGAAATAGAAGGAACCATCTAAGAAAGAAACCAGGTAAGTGGGATATCCCTAAAATCATGTACAAAAATGTTTCAAGAAGGTAGCAAAACCAACTATGTCAGATTCCACTGATAGGTCAGGTAAGATGAGGACAAAGGCATGATCACCAAGGGCTGGGGATATAGTTCAGTGGCACAGCACCTGCCTGGCAAGCATAAGGTCCTGAGTTTGATTCCCAGTACCAAAAAGAGAGGGCTGGGGGAGAATGATCACCAAACTTAGCAAAATGAAGACTAATGTTTTCCTTAACAATCCCTCTTGTGGTAGATTTAAGAAATTTTATATTTATGGACACTCTTACTCTTATTCATACTAAAATGTCTACTAATTAAAAACAGCAGCTTGCACATCAAAGTCCACTGGAAGTTTTCAGTGCTGCTGTATCCTGCTTAGTCACCACCTATCTCTCAGTCTGCAGAACAAGCTCCATCGGCATCTGACCCCGCCACAGTCTTCTGCAGGTGGTACAAACCTGGCGGACTCTTCTTTGAGCTCTAATGAACAAGGACTCTTTCAATCTTATTACCAAGGAGATGGGGTACTCCAGACACTCCCAGGAGCACAGCCAAAGCAAGGCAGCAGAGAACTAAAGAGAAATAGGGCAAATCAAAGCAGACACTAAGAACACAGAGCGCCCTCCTCTGTTTTTGCTTGAGAAAATGCCGACTCTTCCCTACAACAAAACCGAACAAATGTTTAACCAATATAATGCTTTAAAAATGAACACATTTGAATTTTGACAGACCTGGAAACAAAGGGAATTCAAAGACTTAAGCTGTCCGTCGAGAGAGAGCTGCTGCGTAAGTCCAGATCCATGTCTTCCAGATGTTTTCTCCTGTCCTCCAGGGTCCCTACCTTCTTTCTGACCTGGGATCTGTGGCTCAGTTACTCATGAATCTAGCTAGAAGCATCTACTGCTTACCAAGAGCCTTCTACAACCCACACTAAAGAATTAATGCTTTTCCTCACCTCACTCCACAGGCCAGGGACACAAACTCTGCCAAAGAACAAGGATGAAATCAAGGGTACGTTCAGAACCCAGTGCAGCACATATCCAGGGTGATGTCGAGGGCTCATCCTCCCTGTTATTCTCTCACTTCCTCCTCTTTTCTCCATCTGGATGGTGTATTATGATGGGGCAGGATTCACTGGGAGACATATAGGGTTTCCTACAAAACCAAGAGATCTTCACAGGCTGTGTTCTTCCACCCAGTTCATCAGAATGAGACACAAGATTGGAACCTAGAACTGAAACTCTAAGGGGCAATAAAGAGGAAGTTTCCTAAAGCCGAGGTTCTCAATCTGGGGACTACTCATTCTATTGACTGAATGTTCATGCCCCTCCAGAGTTCATAACCTGAAGCCCTGTCTCCAATATAATGGTGTTTGGAATTAGGGACTTCAAAAAGTAAGCACAGTTAGTTTAGTGTATTAGATTAGAATGCAACACTTGTGATGGGATTTAGTAACTCAGAAGGAAACACTCTTTATCTCTCTGTCTCTCTCTTTCTCTGTCTCTCTGTCTCTGTCTCTATGTGTCTTGCTATCTCTCTCCATCCATCTCTCTGTCTCTCTGTGTCTCTCCATCTCTCTGTCTCTCTTCCTCTCTCTCTCCCTCTCCCTCTCCCCATTTGGAGGAACAATAGAATGTCAGAGTGTTAGATATCTGCAAATCAAGACGAAGTCCTCAGTATATACCAAATCTGATAGCATCTTCATCCTGGACTTCCCAGTTCCTAGACCTATGAGGAAAAAACGTGTTATGGCTTATATCTAAAATGTCCCCCAACAGGATCATTGGAGTTTGCTAGTCATCAGTGGGTCCATTAGTGAGCTTATAGCTAAATTTAATGTTGGGAGGTAAAGCTTGGTTGGAGGAGATGTTGGTTGTGACCTGGAATGGTCTCTCTCTCTCTCTCTCTCTCTCTCTCTCTCCTTTTCCCCCTTGATCTCTCTGCTTCCTGCTCTTCCTTAGGGTTATGGGTGTCGGGTATTGTGTTTCAGCAATAAGAAAGTAAGGCAAAATGCTTGTTGGTAAGTCACTTAGTTTATGACATTTTGTCATAGCAGCCCAAGCTGATTTAAGGCACTGTGAATACCTCGAATTTAAAGCATTTGTACATCATTAAAAAATTATCTTTTTCAGCAAAGGGGTCAAAATTCTCATCATAGACTCAAAGGACCAAATCTATGATCCTCAAAAAATTTATAGATCACTAATTTAGAGTAACCTTTATATATTTATTCTGTAAGAAATTTCTGGACTGGGGAATCATGGTCTTATTTCCTTTCCTATCTTGAGATATAACCAACATGTAGTTGTCCAGTGTTGTTAACATCTACCTAAGAAAGTTTGTTATCCACAATAAAATGTAGAATTCAGCTTGTTTACAGACTGGATGATGTAAAATGCTAAGCATTCACTTGTGTGCTCTGCTCCCTATAAGCTTTTACTCATATCAGCCTTCGATCCCAGGAAGACAAAATTTTTGAGCCTAACCCCAAATCTGCTTTTCTCTCTACTCCCTATTCTCATATTTAATGCATACTAACATAACATAATGCAAAGCTAAACATAGGTTAGTGAAGGTTCATTGGGGGTGATTTTCTTATTCCATGGCACAAGTGAGTGCAAATTTGGAGCAAAACATAATCTGAATGGGGTGCAGGGAGTGCTGTGTAGACTGTATAGCAAAAGTCCGATAGTGGGTTATTGCAAGACTGAGGGGAAGGGATTTTCAGAAAAATAGATCAAGAAAAATTTGACTCAGCAGAGATGAACCTTGAAAAATTTATGCTGAGTGAAAAAAAAACCCACTAAAGACCATATAATGTATGATTCCATTTACATGAAATGTCAAGAATAGTCAAATTCATAGAAAGTGAATTCATGGCTGCCAGGTGTTGGGGGAAGAGGGAAATGAGAGAGATTGCTAATGGGGAAAAGGTGCCTTCAGGGGTGAGGAAAAGGTGTTGGAATTAGCAGTGATGGTTATGTGAATATACTGAAAACCACAGAAGTGAACACTTAAGGGTTGGTTCTTATCATGTATGAATTATATCTCAATTAAAGAGGAAGAAAAAAGAAACGTGACTAAAAAAAGGATTCATTACACTTAGGGCCAAATAGCCAAGCTTAATGGTGCATACCCGTAATTCCAGAATTTAGGAGGCTGAGGCAGGAGGATTACCACAAGTTCGAGGCCAGCCTGGGCTACACAGTGAGTTCAAGGTCAGCCTGAAATACATATTAAGACCCTGTCTCAAAAAAAAAAAAAAAAAACAATTACAGCTGAGTACCTTATTTGGCAATTAATTTGGGAGTATAGTGGTGAGATAATACTATGCATAGTTCTATGTTGTTTAACCTCTAACTCCACCCACTTCCAGCCAATGGATATCATTTCTTGGCTTTTCTGTTTATAGAAGTAATACATATGGCAGGTCTCAGGGCCTATTTCAAGGTCCATGGTTGTCCCAAACAAAGAACTGGGTAAGACACACAGAAAAGGCAGTGATGGTATACATTTATTGAAAGTAGAAAAGAAGTATATTCTACAGGATAAGCGTAGATCAGTGATAAGGCTCACACTGACCCTGAGGATAAAGTAAAAGAGGTCTTTTGTCAGTAAAACCTTGGTTTGTGAGCATATTCTGGAAACATGCTTGCAATCCAAAGCACTTGTATGTCAACATGGATTTCCCCAAAAGAAATAATGAAAACTTAGATGACTTGTTCCACAATCCAAAAAATTCATATGAAAATGATCGCAATAATGTAATATAACACAAAATAATACAGAAAATACAAAATATAAAGACAAATAAAATTAACCTGCAATTACCTTTGAAAACCATTGTTTGAAAAAAAGAAAATCATTTTAGCTGTGAGAGAAACAAAACAGAGGAGGATTGTGGTGTAGGAGGACTTTCACTGTCACTAACAAAATCACTGCTATTTATTAGTTCAATGAAATCTTTCTCTTTTCATGCAATTTTAACAAGGAACTGTTTAATGACACTTTCTTTTGCCTCCCTTTAAGGATTTTGCAGAAATGTGACATTGCATTGTTGTTAGATTCCTCTCACATTACTAGAGCCTTATTTGGGTAGTGGTTTTCTATAAAATTTTGTACTATTCCCCACATTTTACACATCTCCCTAATCCTCTTTGAAGCAAAGGATTTCTCCACCTTTTTCTCCTCTTCCTCTGCAGATGTGATCTCTTCTATAACCACTTGCTGTTGGGAAAGGATGACCTATAATCCTTGAGAGAGAGAGTGGAGGGGGAAACAGAGAAGGAGGGAGAAGGGAAGGGGAAAGGGAGAGAGGGAGAGAATGGAAGAAAGAGAAGTAGGAGAAAGAGGATGGGGGGAGAGGAGAGAGAGGAGGGAGAGGAGAGAGAGGGGGAGGGAGAGAGAATGGGAGGGGAGAGAAAAAAAGAAGAGAGAAGAGGAGGGGAGGGGAGGAGAGGAGAGGGGAGGGAGGACAGGAGAGGAGAAGACAGAGGGAAAAACCATTGGCTCAGTTGTGATAACGTAACATTAGGCATCGCATACTACCCATATTGCAAGATGTCACTTGTTTATCAAGTTAAAGTTTATTAGCAATGTTTGCTTATCTTGCAAAACACTTGCAGAATAAGTTACTTGCAATCCGAAGTTTTACTGCACATGGATCTCCATTTCAGGCAAATAAAGCATTGGGACACTTGTCCTATCAAAAACTCACTTGAGGTGGCTAGGGATTTAGCTCAGTGGTGTAGCCATCTGCCTGGCAAGCACTGGGTTGTGAGTTCAATCCCAGGTACAAAAAAAAAGTTTACTTGGCCTCATACCAAATGTAAATGAAGGATCAAAAAAGTGTCTTTCAATCGGTCATGTCCGCATGTAAATGAAAGACTGAGAATAGTGTCTACCAATGGTCCTGCAAACAGCAGGAGACTCAAATGAAGTATTGGAAACAGTTCTTTTCTGATTGATCCACAGGACTTGGAAGCTGTAGTCGGACATCATTTTGGGTTCTGTGTTCTGTACACAGCCTCTCTTTTTTGGAAACATCTCGCTCAATCTGTTAGCCATGGGTTTTCGTGACCTTTGACACATTCCATCTAGTTTGTGGTCCAGTTTACCTTAACCTCCTATGTACTTTCTAAAAATCAGAAAATACAAGAGAATATAACTTAAAGAATCCTTCTTTGGTGCAATTCGTCAGTTGTATTTTGTCCAGTTTATTTTCTATGTCTATGTAACAAGGAAAATATTTTAGAACTGTATTAATGTTACTTTTCTCTTTTGCACTTCTGTGTATGTCACCACGGCTCATTCTGTGTGAAGCATCCTTTTTCTAGATGACAAGGGTTCTTAGAGCAGGAAGCCAGGTCCTAAGCAGGCACTGATGTAGACAAGTTACTCCTTACTATATCTATGTCGTGAGACTCAAATAAAGAAATCCGTAGCAAGTCACTTAAAAGAGAACACAAAATGATCAATGACAGTGTTGACAAGTCCAGTCTCATTTTGTGAATGACTCCCAGTTAGAGTACAAGTGCCTGACGGCAGGCTTTCTTTGCACCTTTCTCCTTGCTCAACCTTCTTTCCAAATGTGTTTCTGCAGCAGCCCCCTCCCGCCCCAAATACCACCGCGCTCCCCCATTGCAGCAACCCAGAGTCACCGTCTCCCAGTAAGTGCTTGTTTTTAAAGAACAACCAAAAGATTTTAGTTAGCTGACCTGTGACTCTTTGCTGGACACAAATGGAGAAAAGTTATTTAGAGACAGAAAAACAAATCAGGACAGGTTTTCATTCCAACAATGATTAAAATCTTTAAGCCTTTCCTCAGCCAATTAGCGGGTCTCATCAGTCTTGATTGAAAATAAAGATGGGATTTTCTCTGCACACCTGTAATCTTTCTGGGGTTTTATAGTGTGTGTTTACAATACCTAATAAATACGTTCATTATGGAAAACTGCTACATACACACATGGCATCTTGATCCTTCGTGACTTCCCTCCCCGCTCCAGTCTCTTCTTGTTACCAGACCCCATTCCCATCTGCAGTGCCACCTCTCATTTCCTGTCGCCTGTCTTTCACAGATATTCCTTGTTTAATTACTCACCTGTCTCGGACATACAACCAAGACATGCTGTTCAGACTTACAACCCCTCACTTGGAGTTACAACCCATCCTTTGGAGATACGACCTGGTGTGTGTGTTGGTACAGTTTGTACATGCTGTTTCTAAAGCCCCAAAGTCTTTTTTTGTACACTACACCTTATTTATACAGTTGTAATTTTTGCTTATTATACCACACAACACAGTATAGTTTTTCTTTTCTTTCTTTTTATTTATTTTTTTCTTTATTTTTGTGTGTGTGTGTGTACATGTGTACGTGTATGTGTGTGTGTGTGTGTGTGTGTGTATGTTTGAGACACAGTTTCACTATGCAGTTCAGGCTGGCCTTGAACTCACTTTGTAGGCCAAGCTCACAGCAATCCTCCTGCCTCAGCCTCCCAAGTGCTGAGATTATAGCTATGCACCACCAAGCCTGACTATAATACTACAGTTTTATATACTGTTATACATTACAGTACTGCATGTAAGAGTTATGCAAATAAAAGCAAAGTGATCATGTTGGAGTTTCCTTTGATTATTTTGTTGTTCTGAATATTATAACGTATATACTATATACAGCTCCTCATTTAACAAACAATTCAATTAATGACCTAGTTGCAGGAACATTACTTGGTCATTAAATGAGGAAGGTCTATATTTTGTACTTTATATTATTTATACTTTGGGTTCCTCCTATGAGAGAAACCACAAGATATTTAACCTTTTGTGTCTGATTTCACTTAGTATTATGAACACAAGATGCATTTATTTTCCTACAAATGACCGAGTCTTATCTTTCCTTATGGCTGAGTAGTACTTGCGAGTATATACCATATTTTCTTTATTCACTTAACTGTTATGGCATATAGACCATTTCCAAGATTTAGCTATTATAGTTATGCTGCTATAAATGGGTATCCACATATCACTGTAATATGATGTCTTTTTTTCATACCAGGAATCAAATTCAGGACCTTACACTTGCCAGGCAGGCACTTGTGCCACTGAGCTAAACCCCCAGTTCAATGTCTTTAACTCCTTGGAAAAATGCCTGGCAGGGAAATGGCTCAGTCAAATGGAATTTTTAGGTTTCTTGTTTTTGGTTTTTGAGGAATCTTCATACTTTCTTCCATAGTTGTTATATTAGTTTATACTTCCAACAATGTAGAGTTCCTTTTCCCCCTTCAACCTTTCTAGCATTTATTCTTTGACTTCTTAATGATAGCCATTCTTTCTAGGGTAAAATTGAAATTTAGTAGTCTTACTCTATGGCATTAAACAAGCTGTGTAAAACACCACTAATTAAGACAGTAACCCTTGATTCCTGGCCAGGAGGCCTTTGGCATCATGTTTTATGATATATGGAATACGGTTTTAAGATCGTAGTACAACCCAGTCTAACCTGCACAGTCTGAATAATTTTGTTGTTATATTTTTAAACAAATTCCAATTCTGGTAGCATCCAGTATTTGAGCAGATCTCTGAGAAGTATCTTTTTAGGAATGTTGCTGGGGATCAAACCCACAGGCCTCAAGCATGCTAAATATGCATTCTATCACTGAACTATACTCCCCACCCTGAAAAGTAGCTGCTTAAAAAACAAAAATACTTTTTTCAATGTTGAACAATTATTCATTCACTTAGGAAACATTAAGTGAGCATTTGTCCTGTGCCAGGGTCTGCACTAGGCCCCTGGATACAAAAACTAATCCAGCGCAGATTAGTAGGGGAAACTGACCCATCAAGACCCTGCTCCGCACTAGGGCAGTACAGCAGTAAAGATCCACCAGCACAGAAAAGGGACCTGACTCAGCTTGGGTGCCCCAGGAGTTTCACGGAGAATGAAAGTGCTCAATCACGGCTTCATTCTACAGTTGCCACACACTTTCTACGGCTGATACCGTCCCAAGTACTGCGAATACAGCAGTGAGAAAGCACAGGAAAACTGCTGCTAAGGAAATCACATCCCCGAATAGACAATAAACAAGGTAAGTAAGTATATTACTAGTGATAAGTGCCAAGAAAGGAAAATTAAACAGCAAGTGTGCATGTGATATCGTAGTTAACAAGGTCTTGGAAGCCTCACTAAGGTGACTCTTGGGCCTGAGGGTGTAGTTCAGTGGTACAGTGCTCGACCAACACGCATGAGGCCCTGAGTCTGATCAGTGCGGTGGTGGGAGCAGGCGACTCTTAATACCTGAAGACTGGGAGAGCAAGTCCGGGGAACCGGAGGGATGATATGACAGACTGAAGCAAAGTTCACGGTCTGGTTTACAGTAAAGGGGGAAGAGCAGCGGGGAGTGAGACTGGAGATGCAGTTGATGAGGGAGAACCTCAGAAGGTTCAGAGCCACGAATGACAGTCTGACAAACAGATACTGCATGCTACGCATCACACATATCACATCACCCTGGTCTTGTCTGTGGTCTGTTGGCAACTCATTACATTTTTTACCACGTGAAAGGTAGTGGCCTTACAGAGCTACGGTAATGAGAGTAGTGAGAAACGGGTATATTCTGAGGGGGTTTTTGGGGTTTTTTTTGTTGTTTGTTTGTTTTGAGACAAGATCCTGCTCTGCAGTTGAGGCTGGTCTTGAACTCACTTTTTACCCAGCTCTTGATTCTTCTTTCTTTTTGATTTTTTTGGTTCTAAGAATTTAACTCAGGACCTTACACTTGCTAGGCAGGCACTGGGGCACTGAACTACATCCCCAGGCCTTCTGAGTGTCTGTTGAAAGTAGAGCCAAGTGATTCATGGGTAATCTGAATATAGACTGTGATACAAAAAAAGGAGTAAGAAAATCACCAAGTTTCTTGGCCTAACCAAAAGCAAAGGTCAAATTGCCATCCACTGAAATACAGCAAATCAACAAAACTAGGATACTATTTTACACTGTGTAGTTCACACCATCTCCAACCACTCAAATCCACCATCATAGCATGAAAGCAGCCACAGAGAACACCTGTGTTACTCAGGATTCCCCAGAGGAGCAGAGTTAATAGGAGATCTGTTAAACGAAGCATTGGCTCCTACATTTACAGACATTGAAAAATCTCACCATTTGCCATCTGCAAGCTGGAGGCCCAGGAAACCAAGGGTGTATTTCCAGTCCAAACCAGAAAGCCCAAGAACCAGAGGAGATAGTGGTATAAGTTCCACCCAGAGCCTATTAGCCTGAGGAAGAAAAAAACTACTGTCCAACAGCAGAAGGAGGCAGACGTCCCAGCTCAAGCAGAGAGCACATTTTCCCTTCCTCCACCTTTTTGTTCTATTCAGACTGTTAGTAAGTTGGTTGATACACATTGTCATTGAAGATGGTGGCCTTCTTTATTCAATCTACCAATTAAAATGCTAACTCTTTCCAAAGATCCTCATGGACATACCCGAAAATAACATAATCTGGACACTCCTTGCTCGTCAAGTTAACACATAAAAGTAACCATAGTAACACCTAAACAAACAAGAGGGACTGTGTTCAGATAAACATTTGAGGGCACTAGAAATTGAGTTTAATATAATTTTCACATGTTACAAGTATTTCACATCTTTTGATGTTTTTCAATGATTTTTTAAAATATAAAAATCATTCTTAAGAGCCAGGTGTGGTATTGAGGACTGTAATCCTAGCACTTGGGAGACTAAGAAGGAGGATAGCTAGTTTAAGGCCAGTATGTGCTACATACCAAGTTCAGGTCCACCCTGAACTACAGCAAGAAGCTGTTTCAAAAACAAAACAAACAAACAATTCGTAACTTTCAGGTGATACAAAAAAGGGAAACAGGTTACATTTGACCCACAGGCTATGGTATGCTTACTTCTGAGCTCAAATAAAAGGTGAATTAGGATGCAATGGAAAATAAAGTTGCAAAAGTGGTCAAAGTGTAAGTAATGGGGTATCAAATATTAGGTACATGAAATACACTCAGTAACGGGTAGACACTGGTATTGATTTGATGTGTCCTGTTTTAGTGAACTAGAAACTTTAAGGAAGTGAGATTTATCGTCAAAACTTGGATGACAGTCACAAGATTTAGCAATAACTAAACCCAGAGGCAGAAAAGGATAAATGGAGCCTTAATTGAAACAGGATGGGAGACCCCACAGTTATCAGCAAGACATCCTATGTGTTAGGTTCTATAAAAATTGTATACATGGGCGCCATGTTGGAACTTAGGGCGCCGAGTCAACCAGTAAGCAGCCTGCCGCCCTGGGAAGTGACTGTGTCTGGGGAGCCGTGGTCACCCCAGGGCAGGGAAACAAGAAGCAAGAGCATTTCCTGAGATCCGCACCATGTTGGAACTTAGGGCGCCGAGCCAACCAGTAACCAGCCTGCTGCCTACCAGGGCGCGGGTTTAGAATCAAACATACCACACACACACACACACACACACACACACACACACCGTTAACAATTGGGATCCAGGGATCTAGGGTATCTCTTAGTAGGTGACCATATTTGGTACAGCAAGTGGGGGGAGTTTCCTTCTACTTTCTCTGAAGGCAGATATTTTTATCGCCGTTTTGCTTTGTCCTGATTAACGAACGGTGTTGCTCTATTCAATACTCTGTGTTGATGTGTTCTATAATGTTGTGTATTTCTTTGGTTTTGCTGTACCTAGTAGAAGAACAACTATTGTGAAGACAACGAGATATACAATGTTGCCTGTTACTGTTGTCCTGGTGAACTGCTGTGATGTTCTGTGCCAATTCCACTATACTGTCTCAATTGGCTTTATTCCATCCTGTTTTTTGTAACTGTTTGCAGCCTCACTGTGTGTTCACTTTGTATGCCTTAATTTTGTAACATGAACAGCTATTTCTGGGAGGACAGTATGTGGTTTGTCAACTAGTGATTTATGGGGGGGTTTTTTTGAGGTTTTGTATTGTTTCTACCCTTTTTTCTATATTGCTTTTTTTTCTCTTTAAATAAAATTTTTAAAAAATTGTATACACGAATGACTTTAATTTTACAAAACATGCATGAAAACTCTTCACGGTTGTAGTGTGGTTCATTTGTAGCCCATGAACTAAGATTTTCAATCATTAAAACAAAAGATCCTACAGAGCAAATGAACCATATTTCTATAATATAGGAGTTTCTTCAGTTATACTTAAGGTCATCTAGCCACACATAATGGTGCACCATTGTTTGAGGGTTTTGTTTTGTTTTGTTAGTTTTTTGAGACAGGGTCTTACTATATAGTTTAGGCTGGCCTTGACTTCACTATGTAGCCCAGGCTGGCCTTGAATTCACTATGTAGCCCAGGCTGGCCTTGAATTCATGGTAATCTTCCTGCCTCAGCCTGCTGAGTGCTGTGATTACAGGCCTGCATCACCATACCAAGCCTATTTGAGTTTAAAGTGCTTGCATCATGCTCTGAATTACTGGGCAGATGGTTGGCTGTATGGTACAATGAGCTGCCCATCTTCCCTCTAAGGCAGAAATTTGGGTTTACTTCCTGGTTTTGATTCATTTGTTTGTTGTTTACCTGCAGGTTTGCTGCTTACCAGTTAGATGATCTTAGCCCAAGTCCTTCACCCTTTGAGGTTCCATACTTCTTTTCTCTTAATGGAACTAATAATATACAGTACTTACTCATTTGAGAGTTGTGGAATAAATAGTTTACATTTTGGGTTCCTTCTGTTAATTTTAAACACACACACACATACACACACTTCCCAATAGCCTGGCATTGTAGTTAGATGGTAAATGTTTTCCCAGTGAACATGTGTTGAAGGCTCGGTCCGCAGGCCCATGGCCTTGTTGGCAGATGGAGCCTAGGGAGGGAAGCTGGATGGCTGAGGGCTTGCCTCGAAGGGGATGCTGGGAGCCTGGCGCTTCTCTCTCTCTCTCTGTGCCTCCTGGTCACTGTGAAGTGAACACGTGTCCTCTGCCTTGTATTCCCACCATGACACACTGTGTCAAAGCCACAGGGCCAAGTGCCTGTGGAACCTCTGAAACCAAAAGCCAAATTAAACCTTTCCTCCTCTTAAGTCAATTTAGCGCAGGTATTTGTCACAGTAATGAAACCCAGCACACCTGGCCTATGTGAGTCTCTAATTATTACATTTGTTTGTTTACTTATTTTTGAAGTCCTGGGGATCAAACCCAGGGTGTGCTAGGTAAGAACTTTACCACTGCGCTCCAGCCCCAGCCCTTCATGATCATCATTTTAAAATCAAGTTTATTTTATTCCATTACAGTTGTAAGATATGCTCATTTAGAAAATAATGAAAAAGAGAAGTGGTCAATGGGGCAGAAAAACACCTCCATATTCCAAGAAAATTTTGAAGTATTTTTGTCCTTGTGTAATTATTATCACATTTTAAATTTCCAAATCTTTTGCCACCACAAAATTTTAACTCTCAGCCTACCATAAAAATAACTTGACTATTCTAGAACATGCTAACACTATATAAAACATTTTCTTCCTCAGTACACAAAACAAACCTCATAGTCCACCAACAATAGATGATTATGGAGGCACTCTTGCGGATGTGCTTTAGAACTGTTTGCTAGATGCTTAAAAATAAAAACCAGCGTTCCATTTTTAAAGAACAGCTGGCTGTGACTCCTCAGCAGTTTTTGCATTATGGTCCCTTCTGATTCTTAGCTGTAATTAATACACTGGAAAGATTTTACGACACTAAATTAACAACGCAAGCACAGTTGTATGATAAAAGTCTATTTAGTTATTCATCCTGTCTCTGTGTTTTCAAAGTTGTAACTTTTTCAAAGAGAGGATCAGATATAGATCCAATTATACTATATGGCAAGTATAAAACTTCTTTTTAACCTAAATAAAAATATTGTCCGGAATCATATAACAGGGTATGATGGGACATGCCTGCTATTCCAGCACTCCAGAGGCTGAGGCAGGAGGATTGCTTAAATTCAAGGCCACCCTGAACTACATAACAGGAACTTGTCTCCAAAAAAAAAAAAAAAAAAGATCATCCAACAGCCAATAGCCTACAAATGAATGTAAGGAATATTTGACAAAAATTTTAAACCCGCAAGATTGTGCTCCTTAAAAATTATTTGAAACAGAGGGAAAAAAAGATGGCAGACCAGTAGGTAGCAGGAGAGAGACCCTCTCTGAGAGAGAAAGCTCAAATGCCAGAATAAAATACCGTGGAGAGACCCAAACAGAGAGAGATGGACTCTCACAACCCAGGAAGAAACTAAAGTCCAAAAAAATGCTCGAATATGAGGTCCTGGGGCTACTATTTGTGAAGATAAGATGGCGCCCTCCTCAAGCCGCCTGAATTCCTGCCCAACCTGAACAAGCGATCCACACTGAAGCAACTGGCTTGAGCCACCAGAGCGCGGAGCTGAACAGCCCTGCGTGCAGCTCGCCCGGACCAGCCCTGCACTCAACCCACCTAGAGGCACCGTGATTTCCCACCGCAGCTGCGCTGATGTCGGAGGTCAGGGAGCTCAGCAGTTCTCAGGGACTGGCATCAACGCACAGTGAGTGATGGGAATAAGACCCTCCCACAGGAAAAGGGAAACAGACTGGACGACATGTTGGATTTGGGCAGGACAGCCCTAACTCCTAAAGGAAGTGGCTTCAGCTGGTTGCTCCCCTCGCCGAGCAGATTGGTGGAATCTTCTTGGACTAGGCCACACCCCTGGTGGGGACCCAGTGAGTCGCTACAAATTACTTCCCTGAGATTGGTGCACACTGACGCAGTGAAGGCCTGCAAAGGTTGTCTGGCCCGGAGGGAAGGAGCTAGCGCACACTGCCCATGGGTGAACTCTAATCTCTGATAACCTATTGAAGAGGGCTAAAGCTCCTAGCCTGTGCCCTCTAGAGGAGACTTAACCAACAACAAAAGGGTCTGGGAATTACACTGTACACTTGTATGGAAGGAAACAAAAACATGACAAAAGGGAGAAATAAGAAACAACTCCCAGCCCCCAACCCTGAGAACATTGATCCAGGAGAGGTAAATGCAAAAGAGATTGAGGGCAGCAAAAATGTAACATCAAACACAGTGTTAGCAGACAAAAAGAGATATCTTCAGGACCTCGTAAGCGGGACCAAAACTGAAATATTAATTCAAATTAAACAAGAGATAAGTAGATTAATAAAAGAAGGGCTGAGCACCTCTCAAGAAGACACAGACAGAAGAATGGAGGAACACAATGGAGAGAAAAATTTAATGAAGAATTCAGGAAAAACCTAGAATTCATGAAACAGATTCAAAGAGATTATCAGGAAACTAAAGACTCGATAGAAAGCTGGCAAAACTGCTTGAAAGACACCAAAGATAGACTATCAAAAATTGAACACAGGCTTGCAATGTGGGGTCATGAAAGGGAAGATCTCTTAAAAATAACAAGGGAGCAGGCAGTAACTATACAAAGACTGGAAGATGACAAGAGGATCTATAACTTAAGAATAAAGTATGTGAATGAAGAAGTAGGAATCAAATCAGAGGAATTACAAAGGCTATTCACAAAAATTATTAAAGAAAATTTCCCAAGCATAGAAAAAAAATGATATGCAGAGCTATGAAGCATACAGAACTCCAGCCACCTACAACCCAAACAGAGCTATACCCAGACACATAATAATCAAGATCCCAGAAATTCAATGTAAGAACAGAATATTAAAAGCCATCAGAGAAAAGAAACAGATCACCTATAAAGGAAAACCCATCAAAATCACGGCAGACTTCTCGACACAGACCATCAGGTCAAGAAGAGCTTGGAGTAAAGTAATTCAAGTGCTGAAGGAGAACAATCTCCAGCCCAGATTGATGTATCCTGCAAAACTCTCTCTAGAAATTAATGGA
>PVJX010013207.1:0-48031 GCA_004027295.1 Dolichotis patagonum
TAAGACTGCTTTCATTGCATTCCACAGATTACAATAGGTTATTTCTGCATTTTCATTGAATTGTAGGTATTGCTTTATTTCTTCTTTAATTCCCTCTGTAGCTCACTGGTTGTTCAAAAGGTTGTTATTTAATTTCCATGTATTTATGCCATTAATTTCTTCTGCCATTTTCTTTTGCCATTAATTTCCATTTTCAGTGCACTGTGGTCAGATAGTATGCATTGGACAATTTCAATACCTTTGCATTTACTTAAAAATGCTTTATGGGATAATATATGGTCTATTTTAGAGAACGTCCCATGCGCAGCTGAGAAGAATGTGTATTCTGATGTGGTTGTGTGGAACACTCTGTAAACATCTACTAAGTCCAATTGCTCGCAGGTATGATTCAGTTCTATTATTTCTTTGCTGATTTTTTGCCTAGTTGATCTATCTTTTTGTGACAGTGGGCTGTTAAGGTCCCCTGTAATAATCGTGTCCTTGTGTATTTGGTTTTTCATGTCCTTTAGTATCTGTCTTATATAGTTGGGTGCTCCTGTGTTTGGTGCATATATATTTATAATTGTTCTTCATCTTGAATTTTTCCACTTACGAGTATGTAGTGACCTTCTTTGTCTCTTTTAATCATTTTAGGTTTGAAGTTCACATTGTCTGCAAATAGAATAGTTACCCCTGCTTTTTTCTGGGTTCCTGCAGCATGGAATACTGTTTTCCATCCTTTGACTTTTAATCTATGAGTTTCTTTTTGAGTCACATGCGTTTCTTGTATACAGCATGTTGTGGGATCCTGTTTCTTGATCCATTCTGTCAACCTGTTTCTTTTGATATGTGAATTGAGCCCATTTACATTTATGGATATCACTGATATGCATTGGCTTGACTTTGCCATGTTGTGTTACTGTTGTTAGTTTCCTGCTTTTCTCTCTTGTTTAATTTCTTGTCCAGCCTGGTGATTTCTTTCTGTTGTTGTTCTGGAGATTGTGGTCATTTTTATCTGTATCTAGGATTTCCTTCAGTATTCTTTCTAAGGTTGATCTGGTGGATATGAATTTCTTTCTTCATGTTCTTTGTCATGGAAGTATCTTGTTTCTACATTAAATTTGAAAGACAGTTTTGCTGGGTATGTCAGTCTGGGTTGAAAGTTGTTTTCTTTTAGGGCTTGAAATGCTTCACTGCAAGCTCATCTTAACCTGAAGGTTTATTCTGAGAAGTTTGCTGTGATTCTAATAGGCTTTCCTTGATAGGTGAGGTGTGTCTTTTCTCTAACAGCTTTTAGTATTTTGTTTATATGCTGTATGTCTGAGATCTTAATAATTATATGTCTGGGTGTAGGTTTATGTTGGTTATGACTGTGTGACATTCTATATGCCTCACTTATTTGTGTATCTGATTTTTGCCCCATGTTTTGGAAATTTTCTGCCATTATTTCTGTGAACAGCTTAGCTATATCCTTTGCGTTGTCTCCTACCTCCTCACTAATGCCTATTACTCTAACATTGTTTCTCCTGGCATCATCTTGTAGCTGTTGGATTGTCATTTCATGCTGCTTTGTTATTTTTATAAGTTCTACCCTTTCAAGATCGCTATCTGCAATCCTGTCCTCAAGGTCCGAAATTCTATCCTCAGCTTCATTTAAACGGCTTTGCAGGCTTTCAATGCAATTTTTTGTTTCTTGCATATCTCTTTCAATTTGTTTCATAGATTCTGCTTGTTTTCTGCATTGTTTATTCAATGTTTCAATCAATTTCCCATGCTCCTGTATTTTCTTATCTATTTTTTTCTCTAGCTATGTTGAGCAGCTCATTTACTAAGGTTGTTACTTTTGTCTTTACATAAGACATTATTTCTAATTTGATTTCCTCTATAGCTTCATGGATTTGTTTCTTTACTTCATTTGTTGTCTTTTTAGAGATTTCTGGTGTATGAATTTTAGGGTCCTCTATTTCATTACTGCCTGTGCTTGCTTCTGATGGGCTAGATGTTCAGGATTCCATTTTGCCTTTTTGTTTAGTCATTTTCACCTTTGGGTGAATTTCTGGTCTTCCTATTCCAACAGACACAACTTTCTGCAGTGTGTGTTTCAGGGTTCTACTGTGGTTGATGTTTGTCAAATTGCTGGGTACCACAATGAAGAGGAGATCCAGTCTCCTGAATTCCTTCTACTGTGCCTGTTGGGTGAGTCCTATATTCTTTCTGGGCTAACTTGCCCAGAAGTATTGATGTAGGGCAACTCTTAGTTCCTGCTGTTGTTATATCTTCAGGTTGTTGCAGGTCACCAGGTCTCCCTGGCTATAGTGTTTGTGTTAGCTGAGGCCCTACTGTGTCACTGGGGGTCTCATAATTTCTTTTAATTTCCTCTAAGTTGGGGCAGTGTGATAGTGGCTCACTCCTCAACCTGTCTGAAGTTCTCTGTGTAGGGGATAGGGTTACCCACTCTCTTGCCAGGTTAGCCAAGGTCTTACACTTGGGGGCAGTTTCACTTCTGCTCCTATTTACCCACTGCAGACCTCTATTTTATGGTGAAACTTACCATACTGACTGAAGCCTGATGAGGTCTTCTGTTTGGGTGAGTGGTTCCTGAACCTTTCATCAAGCCAGCATGTAGTCCACTGTACTTCAATGTTCCCAGTGCAAGGGAAGGTCCAGCAGATGTGGTCCCAGGCAGCTCAGGTCTGTGGCAGGCTTCCTAGGTGTTCCTGGAGGGGGGCAGCAGTGGCAGTCCCAGGCACCTCAGGCCCTCTGCCACTGGTCCGCGCAATGTGCCCAGTCCCAAACAGCCCGGGCCAAGCTGCTGGTCTCCACAATGTTCCCAGTCCTAAACAGCCCAGGCCGAGCTGCCAGTATCCTTGAAGTTCCCCTGCAGGTGAAGGGCGGGCCTACCAGTCACAAATAGCCCAGGCTGAGATGCTGGTCTCTGCGAAGTTCCCAGTCCCAAACAGCGACAGTTTTTTTTAATGATAAAATAAATCAATAGTTTATCTATCTTAGCTATCTTTTGTGTATATATATATATATTTTTTTTCTTTTTCTTTCTTTATTTTCACCTTTTACCCATCCCAGTTCTTCTTTCCTTTTGAGCAGTTTCTTTCCCTTTCACAAGATCTATTGTGCATTTTGAATCTTATTTACTCTTTCAGTTTCTTATACTAGAGAGACAATACAATGTTTATACATGCAAGTTTGATTTATTTCATTTATGAGTATGGTCTCTAGTTGCATCCATTTATCTATAGAAGCCTTGAGTTTATCCTTTATAGTTGAATGGTTTTAATAGTAAAGGTATCTCCTAGATCCAAGTAGAAATTTCTATCTTTTCAGCAATGTATTTGGTTAAGTCTCAGGAATGCTGGCTCTTGTGTATACTAGAAAATAGAGGGGGGTTTTGCTTTACCCCAACACTGTGAATTCTGGAACAGAGGTCTTTTCTTTTTATGCTTACCTTTGGCATCAGGAATAGCAGTGGCATGATAATTAATTCAAATCCTATTATATAGGATCAATCTTTTGAGCACTCATTCTTTTCTTCTAATAATTGTAAATTAAGTATAGCAGAACAATGAAATATTGATCCATAATATAATTCTAGATTATAAAGAAGTCTTAGCTTTTTCTCTGTTCTAATTCCTTTTCTCACTTTGCCATGTTTTGCATCAATCATTGTTTGTCCAAAGATATGGGGAGGGAAGAAAGAGACTTAATGTAATATTCATGACGTATTTTGGGGACAGTGTATGTAGAGCTATGATTGGAGTTTAGAATTTGCATAAGGAGTGAATTGGAGATATAGTTGAAGTCAAGTTATAAAGATGTTTATATTTGTGTTTAAGAAGCTGGAACCCTATTGATTATGAAATATTGATGGGTTTTGCATAAAGCCATATCATGGTGAGAGTAACTCTGGCATTGGTATCTGTGATAAAGATAATGTATATGAGAAGATGAAGAGACTGTTGCTGTAATCTTGGATGAGATAAAGAGGGCATGTAAGAAATAGAGAGGCAGAGAGACAGAGGGAAAGAGAGAGAGACACAGAGGAATACAAAGAAAGCACATAGAGGAAAGTGTAACAAAGAATGTTAGAATTTGTTGATTTTTGGGTCAGAGTGAAGAAAGAGGAATGCTCAAGAAATGTAAAGGAATAAAAGACCGAGGATGTAGCTCATAGCACAGTGCCTGCTTTGAGCCTAACTTTTTAGAAAAAAATAATAAAAGTTACAGAACCAATTAAAAGGATTAAAAAGAAGTGGTATTTATTTCTTGGTTTATGTGTCATGTAAACACTTAGTCACAAGATCTTGATGTATTTTTCTACTTTCTGTCCACTGATGCTAAGAATATCCTCTAGTTACATAAGGAAGCAGAGGTGGAGATCATGTTTGAGCTATGTGCTGTTCAGGCCCAGGGACTATCCGTTTGCAGTATCTGCCATCTTACTTGTCATCAAAGCTGTTCCGTACATCTGGTAAGCTGGACTCAGTGAATATCCCACCCTGGACCATAATGAAGGTTGTCAGAACAGAACCCATTCAGGAAGTTGGTTCATGGGAAAACTAGACCTTGGCCTGTCTTTCAAAAGAAACTTTAGAATTCAGTAATGGTTGAATCAGTAAAAGTTATTTTAAAAGTATATGAAAATCCTCTTTGATGGTCTTACAGGGTTTTTCTCCCCTTAGTTGCTATTGGTAGATGTACATTTAGGAAAGTCACTGTTTTCACAGATTGTTCTTTTTAAATAATTTTCACTAATACTTGCCTAGCTAAAGAGTGGCGTGGACATGTTATCTGCCCAGTGGCTATAAGGATAAGTGATATACCATGATGGAACTTTTTCATAGTAAGCCCTCGATAACTGTGAAGTGCTGTCATGATGAGGATTCTCAGAATGCTGGATTTCTCTGCCTTTTATTGACCATGTTATTAATTTAGGGAAATGCATCTCAAGCTTTGGTATGCATTAAGATGAACACAGATTTCTGGGTTTCATCCCCAGAGGGCCTCAGGTGGTCTTGGGTGGGGCTGGAAAATATATATCTCTAATGAGTTACCAGAAGATGTTGATGCTGTTGACCGGGGACCAGTGTTTCGAGAGAGGTGGAGGACATAAGATTCATGTTTATAATGGAGGTGGTTACTTTGCAGTTAGGAATTCTGTTCCCTCTGGCTTTACATTCTGAACTCAAGTCTGCTGTGCTTTTTGTTTGGTGAAGCAGCAGAAACCAGTCAGCAGGTGACCAATTTCATTACTCTACTTTCTTTGAATTTTCCCAAGGAGTGCTAAGTATACCACTGTTAGTGCTGGCACTTTTCTGTTATTTTAAGGGTTTGTTGGATTTTCCAAGATGGTTTTCTCTTGGTGCCTGAAGATGTGAATAGGAACATTATGGTGCTGTTTGAGTCTTGGTATTTGCTATAATGTAGAATGTGTGTTTTCTACTTAATATTAATTTTTATCTGTATTTTTATTACATCTTTTTCAATTCTTGTTTAAAGTTACAAAAGGCATCATTTATAAACATACTTGTTGTAAGCATAGCAATGTGGCTTTCGGCATCTCTGTAGTAAAAGTTTAAACTACAGGGAACTCTAGCTTACATTCCTTTAAGTCTTTATGATCTAAATATTCTTTTCCATGATGCCAAAAGGTTCTGTGTGATCATCTAAAGTTTGAAATTCTTTTTCAAATCAAAGGCACTGCCAAACTCAGAAGCAACTGTGTGAAGAAAATGTGTGGAAACACCACTCATTACAGGTTGGTTTATAAAAAGAGCTGCAGATTGATAGGTCTTTGAAAAATGTTTGGTGACACACAACTCTTTCAATCAGTTCCAAATTTGGCAACTCTCTTGTTGCATTAGATTTTCTTTCCCTCACTTTTCTTCTCTTTCTAACAGAGACAGACACATCCCTTTTCTTGTGTCCCATTTTAGATGACTGATGGAAAAGTAAACACCAAATATGAGCATGTGGGGATGGTTTATTTCTTTTTACATTGACTAGAAGGCAGTGTTGAAAAGGAGACACTGCTGTCATTTCACAATGTAGGAAATTTAGAAAAGGTGTTAGAGCTGTTTTAAATAATTTCTATTTTTGGATTATGCCATTCATGAGGGTATGTAGTCTTTCCTTTATAGAAGGAATTTGTTTAAAGTATATCTGAGATCTCTTGGTGACAAATAAACAATGTATTCAAAAGAAAGCCTTGTAATTTTTTCATTAGATGATTCATGCTTTAAAATGTCAAGTGATCAGAAATGAAAGACCCAATGATTGGGTCATTAGAAACATATGGTTATGGGATTATTATGCATGCCAACTCTAAATATGGAATCTCAGTCCCTTCTTTTGTGCTTATAAAGATGGCAGAGTGTTTTATGCCTCATTCTTTTCTTTTTACATATTGAACTCAGTGCCCTTATATTTCCCCTGTGTGTGAGACAGTCCAGTACAGTGGATTGAGGTAAAGACTGTGGGATGAGTTTGTTTCAGTTAAACTTCTAAGTCTATGAACTATTTATTCCTTGAGTGAGGTTGAAGAAGCTGCTTAACCTTCCTGTGCCCCCATTTCTTAACTTGAAAAGTGAAGGTAACGAGTATATTTGCCTTAACAGATGCAATGAAAATGAAATAAGATAGTGCCCTTAGAACAGTTATATTATATAATAGGTGCTTAGTCTGTGTTGGTCTTGTTATTTATTTTTACTGAACTTTCTAGTTTGATTTGTAGCCACCACACTCCTCACAGGGAGAGAAGATTATGACAGCTTCAGCATGAGCCACTATTTAGGATATCATTTGGGAGTGGTTTAAACTCAGAGTGGCTTGAATATTGTGCATTTAGATTGTCAACTTTTTGAAAATTGAATATGTGGTATTTCGATGATGGGTTTAAAGATAGACATATATACTAGAAGTCATATTTTGTTGCTGTAAATTCTTCCTACATTTAGAATAGAAAATCCTATTGTAGAGCAGTAGATTATAGATTCTTTTGTTTAGTGAGACAGGGTCTATGATCTGTATTTCTGTCCTGTTTTCTCTAAAACAAAGAAAAGCATCAAAGAGGGTAATTTATTGATCGTAATTGAAACAATTAATGATGGCTCAAGTAAAATATAACTTTGTGAAAATTAATTCGTCCAATGTAGACTTGAGCTGCATAGTGAAGATAATATTTTAACAATATTAAGATAACATGTTTAGATTCCTGTTGATCCCAAATTCCTGTTCCTTGAAGTTTCCAACTCACTCATTCAGTAGCATCCATTTAATTTTTTTTATTTTAAAGAGAAAAAACAGAAAAGTCAAGAAACAGACAATCAAAAACAACAACAAAAGCAAAATGACAACAACAACAACAACAAATAATAATCATAAAAGCTATATTGGATTTCAAAACAAAATGGTAGAACTTTAACCATGGTTGTTATAGTGCATATGGTTATCTTCAAAATAGTTGCTCAAGTTACCCGATATAGGCATCAAACAATTTTTTTTTACAGAAGTGACAGACCCAACCAACAGTAAACAATGGAGTCATCGTTTGACTTTAATGTTTAAATAGGATTCAGAACATTTATAATAGGAAAGTAGTCTTGAAGCAAGGACCATTTGCCTGCAAAAGCATGCTTTTTCACATAGGAAAGAGGAGAAGTGTATTTCATAATTTTCTCAAAAAGCAGAACTTGGACTAGGAATCATCTGTCAGAACAGAGCATCCTCTCCACTACCACACTTATGAGAGGACCAAAGGAGCAAACAGCTGGGTACCGGAGGTGTTGAATGCAGAGATCTCACTATCAAGGTTAATGATAAGATCCATAGTTCATCAGTGGTACCAGCCTGGCAACATAAAAAACAAAAACAAAAACAAACACAAAACAAAACTAGGCTTTCCAAATCACTGTCACTATCAGAGGATTCCCAGTGGACTGGACAGACGCAGGACATTTCTGCAGCAGCCATTGAGATCCCAGAGAAGGGAGAAGCAGCTGTTCCTCTTTTGTCAGACAAGACCATCTTGGGAAGATGCAGCAAAGAGATGTTTTCATTTTAATTGTGAAGTTAAAGGATTTTTCTGTTTGTACTTCATCCATAAGAAGGCCTGTAAGGAAAACAATGGCACTGATACAAAGTAAATGAGATGTGAAGAATAAATTTTACCCCTACCACAGAGATATTAGTTAAGATAGTCATCCTATGTTCAAGTCTATAAGAGAAGCTGAATTTTGTGATAGCCAGAAACATGACAGTATAAACAAAGGACCTTTAGCTCCAACATAGACTGTAAACTTCAGACTCCTAGAGCCTAATTATTAACCTAATTGTTCACTTGACTTCAACTTCATTCCTTTGAATTCTGTCTTACATGTTGCTGCCCACATACTCACCATCCTGCAGTTGGCCTCTTTGGTCAAGTGTCTCCCTCGCTCAAGCATCTCAGTGATGCTAGAATTACAGTGACTCCCTCTTAAGGTTTTGGGGTTTTTTTGGTCTCATTGCTCTATTTTGTTCATTTTGTTTCTGCTTGTAACTTATAGCAAGTTGGGAATGACCATTTAGTGTCAATTATTTTCTTCCTATCCTTTTGCTTTTATTCTAAACACAATATATAATTTCTGACCATGGTGATGTAATTATTTTAATGAAGAATCAAGCTAATTAAGAGCAGGAAGTGTATGTAACCCTCCAGATACCACAGCTAAGCAAGTGAATGCAGTGACCATGCTGAAACTTGAGAAAAGCATGCTTGCAATTTAGTTTTGTGGTATATTGAAATTTCTCATGTCAATTTGCCTGTTTTATAGGATTTGCAAGCTGAAAGACCTTGATACTAACTTAATACAAACAAGATAAAATATTCTTAACAGTGTGTGCCAGCCATATGTGGGATTCATTTGATGGCGTTTTTTTATTTTTTCTTTGAAACATCTCAGGACCACTAACAATTATTGTAGAGGAATTTAAATCACAATATAAAGGGATATCATGGTGAGTAATGGATCTGTTGTCTCTAAGGGTTTCAATTTCAGGTCCAGTTAACCTAAACTGAATTCCTACTACAGACAACCATGCTGAATGTGCTAAGTACCTGTGAGATGGAAAATTTGGAAGGCATGGTTTAGGGACATAAGAAATGTAAAGTTCCATGGAGTTGGACTAATAAACAGGTAAATATTAGGAGAAAGATTCGCACAGGATGACCTTGGTTCCTGGAGGATGGTATGACTCAGCTTAAAGGAGTTCATGGGACAAGTTCTAGGAGTTTCAGAGAATTAATACCAATTATCCAAGCAGACAGGGACAAGAACCACCAAAAGCAGAGGGAAGAATAAAGGTGACACCTGAGAGAACCTCAAGAAGTTTGGTATGACCAGAATGTGAGATGCATTTGGGAAAGTGTCATGATAAAAAGTTGAAAAGTTGGGCAGAAGCCAGATCATAAACTATCCCATTTAAACTTCATAAGAACTCTGTAAGTTACATGGTGTTAGGCCAGGAATCATACCTGGAGAATTCAGACAACTTGCTGATGGCCAAGCAGAAGTAGCAGACTGGACCTTCTGGTCTGAAATTCAGTGCTTATCTTACTGCCACAAGCAGAGGAGTTATTGATGTCTTTGACTGCCGCATACTTATAGTTTGAACTGAACATGCATTTCTCTTACATGTATGAGACAATCTTTAGTTCAGTCCTTCTGAATAGCCATATTCAGACTAGGGAAATGAGATAAAAAAGGCAACAGGCCTAAGAGATAGGGCATGCTGGAAGGATAGCTTCATGTAGACTTTTAGATGATGTTGTCACAATCATTTCATGATTTCTTCTTGCAGAATAAGGCTCTCACATTAATGAATGATTAGATATCTTAGAGTGATTTACAACAGCAGAAATATTAAAAGAATTTAGTTTAAAGCTCTTAAAATAAACAATACAAAACAGAACAAAACAAAACAAAATTTAGTCATGCCTTACACTCCTTGGGTGACTACGGGGGAAAATTATTCTTTTAAGGAAAATTATTAAGCCCTTTTCTTTTTGGTAGCAGGCTGATTTTAAATTTTTAGCTAGTTGTGTATGTGGCTGTAACACTTTGGGAGAGAGCAAAGCTATGAAATTATTTATGTTCTTAAAAAGATCCAATAAATTTTGAAAGATTGAGAAGGAGTTCAAGTATGGCATGGGACACTGAGCCAATGTGTGTGTTTGTTTGTGTGTGTTCATAGTTAGAGTCAGATTACTTTTAATCTGTTGTGGTAGGTTCTCTGGTGTCAGTCCTAAATAAGGAAGTAAGAAATTACAGAAGACATTACAAACCAACATTTACCAAAAAGGATTTAATGTTAAGTATTCAGAAATGATATTCATAAAGTAACAGCTTACTATCTTATCCAAAAAATTGTCAGTGCTATGTTCCACAACAATAAAGTTTTTAGAAATTCTGAATTATTATTTTTTATGTAAATTGCAAATACAGAATTAAAGGTACTCACATTAACTCAACATTACCTTAGTCTCACTGTTCATGTGGACTTCAAGTTCTGTTAAGTAGCTTAACAATTTCTGCTTTTTTGATTTTGTCATAGGCAACTCAATCTCTCTAGAAACCCTTCCTTCTGCCTCTAAGATCTTCCCAGAATATACAGACTTGAGACATTTTTGGGAGCTTGGCCAGAATCCTCAGTCTCCTAAAATGAGTGTACAGCAAAGGCTTAAATAAAAAAGACAAGTAATATGGCTTGTGGGGCTCCAGGATGGTCAGAACTCTCTTGGAGCTGAGATAAAGACTTCTTGGGATTGTCTGTATTTATTGGGTTTTTCCAACAAATGAAAGGGATACTTGAGGTTTAAGGTGGGGAACTGAGCAAGACCTTGGAAGTTAGAAGAAAGAGTTTTCCAAGTAGTGAATTTTTCCAGTTAACACAACTGTCTTATCTCTAAGGTTGGCAGTTTATTGCTCTGGAATAAGGAGTGAGCCAAATATCCTCAGCTGCAGCCTTATCTTGCCTTCAGAGGCTGTCAATCCAGACAGCATTGTGGTCAGCAATTTAACCCTCCATAGCCTGGTCCCCACCAGGACATGAGTTGCTGCAACACTGTGTGAGCTAGTATAATGTGTCGTGTAATGCCTGTGAAATGCAAGGAGCGTTACTGTGAAGATTGTGTTAAGTAAAGATCCAGAATATATAAAGATGATATAACCATACAAAAAATTTAACTTTGTATTTGTCACTAAAATTAAAATTGGGGAGTTGACTATATTTCTAACGTGTATAAAAGTTTTAGACACCCTCAGTTGGTTTGTATATGTTCCTTTCCTTTAAAAGGTGGCTCTAAAGTTTCTTTCATCTTGCTGAAATTATTGACCTCAAAATTTAAATTTATTTAATAATATTGTCAAAATTTAAATTAAATCTCAAAATTTAAATTAATTTAATAATTATTAAATTATTATTTAATAATTAATATCAATTTAAGCAAAGCATGCTTTAGGATATTAATTAAATGTTAGTATTCATACTTTAACTGAAGAAATACATAAATCAAAAAGCCATAATTTTGTTTTATGTCTTTTTAAGGGAGGTTTTCTAGATTTTAATGTATTTTGAAAAAAATGTTGACACTGTTTCCACTTTTTATAAATGTGTTTTTAAATTGAGCTGAAGAATTACTAATTTTTTTTTTTTGTGGTACTGGGGGTTGAACTGATGACTTCAGGCCTGCCAAGCGGCGCTTAGGCCACTGAGCTAAATTCCCACCCCAGAATTATTAATTTTTAAGGCAAAGACAACTATCTATAATTCTGTGTTGACCTTTTTAAAGGTTAGACTTCTTATAAAGGTACATATGATGGACATTTTAAATAAAATATAAAATTATATTTAAAATACTACTAAACTGCTGCTTTCCAACCATTTATTTGTTTGATTAAATAATGATTTTCTACTACAATGTTTTAATAACTCTTGGGAATATTTCAATCACATCTAATAATGCACCATTCCAGAACATGTATAAAAATTTTGTAGCTTCTTACACATAATTATTTTCTATTTGTTAAAATTTAGAGAAATGAACAATCAAAACAATACCATTGTTCTCTCAGCTCATGTAAAGAGTTGACAGTAGTGGGAGCAGGTTTAGCTCTTTAATTAACATTTCCTCTGAAAAGTTTTTCACTGCTAAATTCAAAAGACATAGGTGACTCGATATATACTCAAAATTTGCAGCTAAATATCTGTATATGTTAATGACACCATCTTAGGCCTGGCTTAAAGTCTTAGGAAAATAATTTTGAATTTTGGCAATTTGTTTAAATTGTTGTGAAGAAGCCTCCCTTAAGCCCCACAATCAAAAGGAAACCTACATGGGTGGTCTTATTATTTATGTAAGACTGACAGTCTCAGTCTTGTTCAATAGTCTGTCTTTAAGTGGGTTCTGGAGTTATGAGGTGTGGTGATGCATGCCTGTAATCTCAGCACTTTGAGGCTGAGGTAGAAAGATTGCTATGCATTCTAAGCCAGCCTAAACTACATAGTGAATTCAAGGCCAATCTGAACTGCATAATAAGATCCTGTCTCAAAAAGAAAAAAATTTTCTAAGGTTGCAAGTATGACTCAGTAATATAGTGCTTGCCTAGAATATGTGAGGTCCCTGGGTTTACTTCTTGTCACTACTAAATAAATAAATAAAAAGATGGTTTCTGGTGTCTCTACTTACAAATTACAGATTTGGTTTTGTGGTGTACTGTTGGTTGTCACACATGATGTTTACTAAATCTAAGAACATTTACCTCATTAAGTGTTCATCATAAGTTTGCTCTTTATAATGTCTATTATTTCATATTAAACGTAGGCATATTTGTAAATACCAAATTTTTAATTAGATTAATATTTTTATCTGAATTCTTATTTCCAATAATTTCATTTGGAGGAAAATGGATGCACCATAATGTTAAGTGAAGTAAATCAGACACAGAAGCTTTAGTAGCACAAGATTTCTTTTATCTGAGAGGTTCAAAATATAAACAAAGAGACAAATAATATGAAATAAAAGACAAATCATAGCAAATAGAGAGATAGATCTTTTGCCAAAGGGAAGGGAACCAACACATGGGAGGAGAGAGGGAGGAAGACGATGATAAAAGAATTAAGATGTGTTAAGTGCATGTACCAACACCCCGTGGAAGTGAAATCATTATGTACTGCAAACATATATTAATAGCAATAAAAGTTCAATTAAAAATACCTTTAGTCACACTTGAGAACTTATTTATGTTATTTTAATGGTAAACCAATCAAGTTCCTAGCTTTTGTTGCTGGGGCGAGCTAAGGACCATGGAGTAAATGCATGCAAGTGTGTCCCTAAAAATAACCATCTAACACTTCAAAGGTTCCACAAAGAGCAATTTCTTTTGGTAAACAGGTGGTCAGTTCTATAATTGTCTGACACATCAGCCATGTCCTCTCAGCCACTTTATGCCCTTTGTACCTGCCTAGCTTCCCTTCTCACTGTCCCTACAATGTATTATTTATTTCTTAAGTGAGAAGCAAAACCACTTATGAATGGCAAGAGGAGAAATCAAAGTGATTAGCAGGTTTTGAGAATTGAGTTTTGGAATGACTAAAGTGGAGGTTAGATAACCAATGAAGGCCAAGTAAATGGTTCACTACATGGTGTGGAGACACATTAATTTGATGGGCATTTTTTGAACACTTGCTTTATATTATTATTAGGCTCTGGGTTTACAGAGAGGAAAGACTTGGTTTAGATCATCCAGCATTTAGAGACCTGTAAATCACTAGTTACCTATGAGGTGCTCCTGTGGCAGCTAGCAGGAGAAACATTTTTCTCAGCTTGGTGAGAAGGAAGATACATTTTTCTTGAAGGAGAGCTTTTTAGGCTCCTATATGTGCAGGTTAGCTTAACTTTAAATATGTTTCATGTAAGATTATCTAATTTTTAAGTAAATTAGGAGCAGAAGATTCAAAAGGTCTAAGTTATGCGCTAAATAACATCTGAAAGAAAAATAGGAAATTAACAAACAACTAAACTTTAACAAGAAAGAGCACTAACAGATCACTCACTCTTTCAGTTGATAGTAACTCAAATTCAATTCAAAGTGGATTAGAGAGAAAGCAAAAAAGGAAGTTGTTGATTCACACTGCAGAAATGTGGTAGTTGTTCCTACTTTTAGGAGTGACTACCTTCAAAGAGCTTAAACATCATCAGGTCTTGGTCTTTCTACATTTTTGAAGGAGGAGCCCCCTATTAATGACAGCATTTTCATACTATACACCAGTAAGCCTGTGCATTTCTGTATGAGAAGAAAAATTTCCCTTTTTCTATATTCGTGTGGGAACCTCTCATGTCTCAGATTCAGGCAAGGTGTATTCCCCATCCAATCTGCCCACTGAATGTGGCAAAAACGTTTGGCTTTACTATCACAGTAACAAACATTGGTGATTTACTCATATTTTTATAAAGATTTGGGGCAAACTACCAACTATAGTTTAACTATAAACTATAACTTTATAGTTAAAGATTAACATGAATTTTTCTCATGGATTAATTGGGTATTTTTAAGGCTTTCTTTACTAATTCTAAAAACTTCATATTTATTTTAAAATAGAAACTAATTACTTGAACATAATTCTGAATATAGACCATGCCAAAATCTAGTATAATTTAAACAGTAGAAAACAAACATAGATTAGAATTTTAGGTGTAGCTGTAGACTAAGTCACATGTGCTTGTTTGAGAAAGAATTTTTTGTGGTCATGTGGCTCTGAGTCGGTTAAACATTGTGAAACCTCCAAGGCGGGATCTTCCTCAACATTCAGAGGTGCTTCCCTATTAACAGAAGTCTTGAAGAGTCTCAATTTCATGGAATCCAAATAATTATTAATCACTTTCTCTAGTGTTTAATACTTTCAAGAAAGTATTAAATATTAAATTAAATGATGATAATCTAATACTTCTAAAGAGTTATTTTAAAAAATCAAAATATACTAGCTTGTGCTTAATTTTAAACTATTTAACTATATTATTTGCAGAGTTAATAAAATTATATCTTAATTTTATTAAGATAATAATCAATAAAACAATAAATTAAAAAATTAATAAAATAATATCAATGTGTTTTATGTAATTAATCATTATGAATCATTTGGTTTAATTTTGGTACTGGGGATCGAACTCATGATGTCACACTTGCCAGACAGGTGCTTATGCCACTGAGCTAAATCCCTGGCTGAATCACTTGATTTGAATGCACATATTTGAATTTCTATGCTCCTTTCTTTTGGTTAAAATGATGATCAAGGATATCTATAAGATGTATTATTTCTTTCATCTGGTTTAAGTGCTTTATAACCTTTAAAATTCATCTGTAGGTGATAAATGTAACTAATATTGGTACTTTTGGGCACTTTTCTTATAATAAGTCAATTAATAAATGTGTGTACAGTGAAGCATGCCGTCTGTGATATTTGCAGTCTGATTTTAGCATGATTGATAGTAATGGTAACATTATTTTTTCCACCATGTAACACTGCTATTTTTGACATAAGAAATAACCTCCACCCTTGAGGTAACGAGAATATCCTCTTAGCATTGAAAATTTTAAAAATTTTATTAGTCCTGTTTGTATTATATATTGATTACATTCATTGTGGAGAATTTGCACATGTGCACAACACACCTCAATTCTTTTTTCCCCTTCCCCTCCAACTCCCCTTTTATGCCAGTATCAGGTTCATTTATGTATCTCATAAATCTTTTAAAATTGCCATAGATCCAAAATAACAGCCAGACTAACACACCAAAAATATATATAAGATACTAAGACAATCATACCAAGACAAGGTACGCTTTTGAAAACAATTTTCAATATTGGATTGCAATGAATTTTTGTGTGACTGATTTACTTCCTATTGTGATCTCAAAGTACATCTATTTTCCTACAAATGACTCAAATTTATTTTTCTTTAAGACAGTAGTACTTCAGTGTGTGTAAATACCACATTTTCTTTATCTACTCATCCATTAATGGAAGTATAGGCTGTTTCCAAGATTTACCTATTATAAATTGTGCTACTATGACCATAGATATGCATACATCTCTGATGATGTCTTTCACTCTTTTAAAAGTTTTAATAATTTTTAATGCCTGGATTTTGAAACTCTGAGAACCATTTGAAGGATGCTGACATTAGGCTTGTTTCTGCTTGCAAACTAAATATCTTAGGAAGGTATGAAACAATACATAAAGTTTAATATTTCTTCACAGTCTTGGGTTGAAAATGAAGACCTTTGATTTAATCTTCACAGTCAAAATACCCCCTACCACCACTTTATAACATTTTGTTAACCAGATAAGGTCACAGTTATGGTCACCAACATTTTTGTTAGAGCAGGGCACTCTGCCCTCTAAGCTCTTGCTCAGAGGCTGAAGCTATGTAAAACAAAATAAACACCATTGTTATATAAGCATTGCACATAGACAACATAATGTTTAGCTTTATGTGTAGTTCAGAATATGAAAGCTATAAGTCTAAGACAGATTTTTAAGAAATGCTTCTAAACAGAAGCCAAAACAGTGATTAAGGATTGATGCTTACAGTGCAAAAGAATGATAAGAAGCAAGCATTAATATTTCACATCAATTTTCTTGAGTCAAGACTGAACTCAGAAGACCCCTGGCCCTAGAAAATGGATAAGCTGATGAAGATAGTGGGGTGCATTGCTGTTCCACACGGACAGGAGGAAGACACAGAAGATGTTTGCCCTTTAAATGGCTCAGTATTGAAGCCCCAAACTCACCTTCTCCAGCTAGCATTGACACTGTGGTTTTTATTTATTTTTCTTAGCTCTCTTATTTAAAGTGCTAAAAAAGCAATAGAAAAGTCTGGGCAAGAAAAATATGGATAGGGATACAAAAATGTGTCTAGGAACAAGGTGAACACACGCAATTCATGTTGTATACAGTCCAGCACATTCAGAAATGATCTCAGATTTGGTTCTAAAATTTGGAGCAGTCATCAAAAACAAGGAAGCCAGATCAGTTATGTGCATTACCATTTTTATAAGGTTAAAACAAATAGTTGTTCTAGGGAAGCAAGACTGTCCACCAGCACTAAAGGGGAACATTTCTTGTTAGTCCTTGTACTCTCAGGAAGGTGACCATCCCTCTTTCTTAGGCTCAAATGTTAGGTAGAACCTTCTGATCTCCTAGAACACTAAGTAGGAGTTGGAAATGTCTCAAAGACAAGAAAAAACATAAAAGATGCTTTGCTGATGTTATTTCATCCCTAGTTAAATGTTTCTGGCACTTTGAATCATTGTCAGACTAGGTTACTGTTCTTAACACTAATTAAAGGTCATTCATAACTATGGAGATCAATGATGATTAACATGTTTTATGCTATTTTGCAGTTTACAAAGTGCTTTCATATTTACTATATGAGATTTTTATAGTGTCTCTGTGGGATAGATAATATTACCCCTATTTACAGTGTTTGCCTTCTGGTTGGAGGTTAAGGCACTTGTTTGAACTTACAAGGAAGAAAGTGGTATAGCTGCGACTGAAACTAGAACCAAATATTTGAATACTGTGTTTTCCCTGTAGCAAATTCAGTCTTGTGATGAAAATGTCTCATTTATCACAGGGAGAACCATTTCTCTTCAATACTTATATATGAAAAGTATACTTTTAATTTATTGCATTAATCTTGATAGAATAAAATAGATTGGAGAGTAGTCATAATAAAATAACTGCCATTTATCAAATACAATGGCATTATTTCATTTAGTTATTATAATTTTATAAGGTAAGTATTGTCCACATTTTTACCTGAAGAAACTGATGCGAAGGTAAAAATGGAGCAAATAATAAAATAGTAGGTAGTTAGCAGAGTCAAAATGCTAACTAGTCTTGCAACTCCAGGGCCCTCATTCTTGATCATCATAGTGTGTGGCTTGGGAGCTTTCATGACAGATATTAGACAAGTCTTCCTGATGGTATAGTTAATTGTGAGACCATTGTTGCTCTTCCTTTAGCTGGAAAATTATATAAAGTATAGCTTCCTGCACTGGCTACTGGGCAAATGTCTGCTTAGTCTCTGTGGTGTATTTATGTTGGCAAATGGGAGTTTTCAAACACCAATATTTGTGTCTGTATTTAAGAATGGGATTTTGAGAGTAACCAAGTTAAAGTTGGCATTCTCATTTCCACCAGGCCCCATAAAGGAACTGGGAAGTAAACGTCCTTGCATATCTGATCTAGGGGGACTGATTATATACGTCATAGTAGAGTCTCAAATTAGAATTTAGCACAAAAGCACCTTTTTCTATTCTTAACTATGGTCTGGAAGACAGAAAAGCATTGCCATATTCAGTTCTGCTGCCCAAGAGAAATCATGGTTTTAGCAAGGAAAAGGTGAACCATAGCTAACTTGTTATTTGAGAATTCAAAGCATTCATTGTCACTGTGGCCTTACCATCTACACTCATACTCCCTCCCATAACTTGTTTATTTGTGTGTTTATTTCTGTTTCCTTGGGTGCCATGATAAGTGCTACAATGAATGCAAAAATAAGCAAAAATGTAGCTCCTAACTTAACAGAATTTAAAATCTCGCATGGGGTGAAGAGGAAAGATAAATACATTAATCAAAAGCCCTTTAAGGATATGTCAGTTAAATACTTAAGAAAAATAGAATCATGAAATTTAAATGAATGAGTCACTAGCGAGGTACAAAATTAAAATAGTCACTAAAGTGACACTGAATAACGTCTCAGGAGTTAAAAGGCTAGTTAGGTAGGTCCATGTGTTAACCAGGTATGACAACAGAGAGGCCAATGTACTAATGCATACTGGTGCTGATATTCTGGAGGAAGTTTTGACGTTCTTTAGCAAATTTGCCTATTCTTATGGCACTGAAATTCTGCTCTTGGCATATATCCCAATAAAATTTTCAAAAAAGTCAATAAAGCGTCATGTAGGAAGATAGTCATTTCTGGTGACTGGAGAGTTTGGGCAGACCAAATGTGGGCAGTGTGCATAAAGGAATATTAGGTAACAGAAGTACCTGAAACAACTTAAAAGGGCTTCAGCAGTGGTGTACCAGTAGTCAAACTTTTAGACTTTGCAGGTTGACGCAATGTATAAACCATAACAAATGGCTTGGAACAATAAAGTACAGTGAGATCTATTATAGAATCCAATGACATAAATTAAAATAAAGCCATAAAAGCCATGCCTATTTTGCAAGAATACTTACTAATAAAAAGATACAAATGAAATGTTGAAATGTTCTTTTATGGAAGAAAACAGAAGTTGAAAGTAAAAGGGGAAATAAATATAACAAAGGTACTATCTGTGAAGCAATTATTGTGTCATTAAATAAAGAGGATGCTTAATTCATGCTTTTTCACTAACCAAACAAAAAAACATAGATTCAAGGGGTTAAGAGATTACAATTTGAAGAGCGTAGGACATACTCGATGGAAGAAGTGCCATTTGAGATATATGTTCAAGTATGGGTGGAATTTTTGACAAATACCAAGAGGATGGGGAACTGGCACAGGAAGTAGATAGCAGAATATGTGAAAAAGCCTTCCAAAAAAAGGGTTAGCAAACATCGGGAATACGTGGCAATGGGGTAGGGTTCATTTGAAAGAGAAAGATGAGTTCACTTTACTTGGAGCATAGGTTAAACCCAAAGCAATGTTCTAGTAGCCAACAGTTATTTAGCACTGTCAGGCACTGTGCTGAATTCTTTGTGTTGTATCTAATTAATCTTCACAATGGCCACATGATAGAAACAGTCTAACCATATGCATTATTGTCATCATCACCACTGCCATCATCTCCTTTACAGATAATGAAACCATGTCTCAAAGAGGAAACTTTCCAGCCACACATCATGCAAGTGTCAGTGTCACAGCAAAAAGTCAAGGATGTGTGACTGAGTCATGGTAGAATCCCCTTTTCTAGACACTGGCCCTTTTGAAAAATAGCACTGTGCTATCTGTTCCTGTCTGTGTACATGCAGAAGGGCCTTGTCATGAAGTGGTTAAATAAGTCAAATGATGCTATGTAAGGTATGGCTTTAATTACCCCCACCACTGATTAGTTTGATAGCAAAAAAGATATTTGAGAAGGAAGCTGCCCATATTCTAAAGGCCTGCCTAGAATATAAAAGCATTTCTGCTCATGTGTCTCTCATTGAAATGATGGAGGAGCTCTGCCAACATCAAGCTAAATACGGAGAAAACATTTATAAGCACCCTTTTAACCCTGTTAGAACTATGCATTCTAAAATCCCTTCAACTAAAAAAATGGGAAAGAACAAAAGGGGAAAAACTGGCCTTTCAACTACAAAGACTGAGGCTAAAGTGTTAGAGAACCCCATTTATCATGCTGACTTGATATAGTTCAACTTCAAGCTCTTATACAGTTAAAGATGGAAAAAATAGTAACATAGATGAGATAGGATTCTGAGTCTCAGCACGTCAAACTTGAATATGAGACTTAAGTATCAATGTTGGAATAGAATTTGCTTCATTGGAAATAAATAGCTAGATGAATACCTAAGCCAATCACTATGGCTATTTCATGTTTTGGAAAAAGACATTTATAACATGAGAAAACAGTTAAGTATAGAAGCCCACCAATGGAAAACAAAAGCAAAATGTTTAGAAATGGTTCTTAGTGACAGATCCATATGAACTAAAGTTTCAGCAAGTCTGTTTTTTATTTATGCCTTCCTCCTTCTTACATCTCTACCCATTTCTCAAATTCTTCCCTTGCTATTTACACATCAAAACATCTGGGATTTGGCTTCCAGCACCTGCTATAGGAAGCTGGATTGTACTGCTGAAAATCTGCTTTAAAATGGCAAAATATAAATTAGTATTCCTTCTTTAGTTCAAAAGAAGTATGTTTTAAAATCTGGTTCTTCTAAACAAATGTAAAGTTTAAAAACATCAATAAAAAACAAATATTCAAATCTGAAGATCTTGATAAAAGAATTAAAAAAAAGAAGGCTACAACACATAGACTGAAAACAGACTCTTCGTAGTTTAGACCTGGAAGAGTCTACAGCACATCTGTTTAACATCTTGCAGTTTGAAGAACTCTGCCTTGAAAAACCTTCTACACCAATGACACACAGAATAAAAGGTTATGTTATGACTTTCAGATGGAGACCTACAAAAGTTTATCCACTGGATTGCACCATTAACTCTTGCTGCTTTTGATTCTGTTAGAAAGATTTTTCACTTGTGAATTATAATGAACTTTTAAAATTTATATAAGAAAGACTCAGAAAGAATTTTTACTTGGAGAGAAGGGACTTGCTAGTGGAATGTTTTAGTTGTGATGTCCAAATGGAGCTAAAACTTTTTAATAAGAATTTTATAGACTGCATTTTAATGGTGAGCATATACACCCATATACTGAGTTGTGAACAAAAGTACCACATTTGAAACATGAACATGTTACAAAACCTCCATTGCTGTCAAGATTTATTGAGAGTTGAACTGAGAGCACAGGAGCCTTCTTGTTTCTAGGTGTGTTTACAGAAAAATGCACTTACATCGATGCAGCAAAAGTCATATGTCTGCATGCGCATGCACATGTGTGTGTATGGTATTGGGGAGTTGAACCTAAGGCCTTCCTACTTCACCCAGCCCTTTTTCATTTTGAGACTATCTCACTGTGTCACTCAGGCTAGATTTGAAGTTGTGTTCCTCCTGTTTCAGCTTCTCACGGTGCTGGAATTACAGGTGTGCACCCTCATGCACAGCAAAAAGTCATACTTTCTAAGGAGACATTCTGGTTTGGAATAATACAACAAAAAATTAGAAATTCCTTTTGAGGTCAGTTTGTTACCAGAACATATCATCTTTGTTTACCCTTTACGTGACTCTGGGTAAGTTACAAAAGGAGTTTCTCAGTTTAGCTGTCACGTATGTGTGCGTTTTCTTAATCTGCAGGTAGGAAATACTGGTTTGTTTTCCCTCGGTTGCCCAGGAGACTTGCTGCTGGCCTTTTGCCACTGTGTCCTTGCATTTAGCAGGCACATCACAGAAAAGCTGCTGGAAGCTTCTTGTGAAAGCGGGCATGTGAGGGAAGGAGAGATAGCATTTCCTTCAGAGACACAGACACTCTCTGACCCAGACCAAGGGGGAATCTGCTCTGCAAAGGGCTCCCTGCAAAGGATTTTCCATGTGGGGTTTATTATGCCAAAGCCGACCGTGGTGACAAGTTCCACATTAAATAGCTATCTGTCTTCCCTGAAATTTCACATTCTCTGCTCCTTGTAGGGAAAGTGATGTAACACTCTACTGCTTATGTAAACAGAATCATTTCATTAGCAGGTGTCAGCCTTCCCTTGTGGACCATGAAAACTGCATCCTTCCCACGCAGATGCCACCACAGATAATGGTTACATAGTGATTACCTCGGCTTTTGGTGACAGTAGGTTACATATACCAACATCCTTAGTATCCAGAAGTTTTCACTAGGGAAATAAGTTTAGTACACTGTTATTAATTTGGTTTAGAAAATAGCTACAGAGTCCTCAGACAAATAAGATGTAGCAGAACACATGGTCTTCGTTATTCAATAACTACCCTTGTGCAAAGGAAACATGGTCTATTTCCCATTTGAGAAGGAGCTTACAAAAACTAGTAAATATGGAAAGAGGGCTACACATGTACTATAATTTTATTGAATAGTTCTTCCCATGCACTTATATGTCCCTCCACCACACTCACACAGCGTGTCCACGTAGATGTATTCCCAGCTGGTATTAGCATAATCATTACCACATTATAAACAAGCCTGTAGAAAAACAGCCTGGGAGATTTAGATGACTTGTTTTATAAAGGAAAGGAGGTGGGAGTAGAGAACTAGATATTTTGGGAACAAATTCTCTTTCCTCGCTCTTTAAAAAATAATTGCTTGGCTCTTGTAAACCTCAGTTGATAGGATGGACTGAGGATCTGGATTTGGGAGAGTCGTGACATACTCAGTATTCCTGGATGAAGCTCAGTGAAAGGTTTCCCGTCAAGCCCCTCTGCTGGAAGAAGTCCTTTGATAGAGAAATGGCAAGCCTTTTTCTTTCCTATTGGAGTACAATAGGAAAACGTTTTCCTTCTGGATTCATGTAGTTCTTGTTGGTCAAGGTCTCTGGCTCTTTTTTTTCTTTTTTGTATACTTTCTTTTGGAGTTAATTAGATGAGAAAGCCCGACTTAATGGCTAATTCCATGTTCATTGCCAAAACCAGACATATAATATACTGTAAAATATGCCCTTACCTGAAAACGTCATGACATTAAATGCTGTTAGATCTTGGCTTAGTTGTTAAAAGAACTTAAGACAAAGGAAGAAAAATAATTTTATGAAAGTAAGAGCCGGTCCATGTGCTCATGTTTTAACAGGTTCAGACAACAGGCTGAAAAGAGATTTAATGTATCTTTCTTACTTCCCCTCTTTCCTTCCGTCCCCCTCTCTCTTTTGTCTTTCTTCTTTTCTTCCTTCTTTCCTTCCCTCCTTCCCTCCCTCCCTTCGTTCCTTTTTAATATCCTTTCTTCCTCTATTTGATTTTTACATGAATACAGAGAATGAATATGTCAACCACAGAAGTAGTATGTATATTTTCTTTTAAGCGTCTATCACAGAGATACATAATACAGTTCTCTGGAACTGTGTGATTAGAATAAAGATAACCATAAATGGGATGGAGGCATTTACTGGGTCTTACTGCCACTTCTGTGGCCTAGGAATATTTGTAAGATTGTCTTAATTTGATCAGATAGATTCAGCATTGTGTATTTCTAAAACTAGACTTTAATATATTATCGATCACTTGAATCTGAAAATTTGGAAAGTTAATCTTCAAGACACTATTTAAAGTCTTTCAATTTTGACAATAGAATCTCTATTAGAATTCAACATGGCTTTTTCTTCCTAGGCGAGATCTGACTCAGACATAGTTGTCACTCTATGTAGCAGACCTATCATAAGGTCTGTTTGAACTATTGGAAACTCACTTTAACCTCTGTGGAATATCTTCAAATTGCATAAAGTGCTGAGTTATTCAGTGTTTTATTATAAATAAATTATTTGATGTAAAATGTGTTATTCTCATAAATTGGCTTTTTCTATGATAAAAAAGTGAATTAAATTAAAACAGCTTTATTTCAAAGTAATATGCCTATTTTTTCCATTATATGTTCACAAAGTTAATAAAGTAATTGATATTGTGAAGACTTTGCCAAAAGTCAGGGCTTTTCCAGGGCTCACAATTAAACCAAGATGTCCAAAAGAGCTTGCTTAATGTATTATTTACTGAGCGCTGATGGGATTTCAGTGTAGTATATGACAACAAAGTCAACCCAATGTATTCACAGTTTGAATAAGAGCCTCTAAATATTGTTTATCATTGATAGTAAAATTTTAAATTTATAGGACAAAGAAACATCCTGAGGGATTTATGCTCTCACATACTCATATTGTGGATGAGAATTATAGGTTTAGAGAAAAGAAGTGACTGAATTTATTCTTTTTTGCTCACATTCTGCAGCATCTTTCTGGCTGGTTGAATACTTAACCTCTGGCCTTCCCTAACTGCAGTCCAATCTTCATAATACAATAGCATTAACCATCTTTAAATGTAATTTTTAGCAGGAGCCCCTTCTATATTAGTCAAGTTTCTCCAGAGAAACAAATCAATATGATTAGATGTATGTATGTATATATATATATATATATATATATATATATAATTCTGTATAATCTCACATAGGTCATACACACTATAACAAACCTTCTAGGCTATCTCAGATTCAGACACATAAGTTGTCACCATTTGTAGCAGATCCATGATAAAGGCTGTTTGATCCATCAGAATCTTACTTTCATGTTATATATTAGCTTTAATATAAGTAATCATGCATATTTAAAATCCTGTACACATATATATGATTTATTATAGGGAATTGGATCATATAATTATGGAGGTTCCAGAAGTTCCATGACTTCCAGTTGGCAAACTGGAGACCTAGGAGAGCTGGTGGTATAATTTCAGTTGGAAGCTAGTGCTGCAGTTGAAGGAGTCAGGAAAGCAAAGTTACCTCTTATTCAGACTTTTTGTTCCCTTTTGGTTTTAAAGTGATGGGGTGAGTGTCACCACTTTGTGGAGGGCAGCCTGTTATAGTCAAATTCAGATGTCCATCATATCTAATAGCAGCGTCATAGACATACCCAGATGAGGTTTGATCAAATGTTTGGGTACCACCTAGTCTGTTTGACTTGAGACATAAAATTAACCATTACACTTTCCTTAAAAATAATAATAGCTATAATATTTCCTTTTCTTTTTCATAGAATATTTTATTTGCCTAAAACCTTTTTTTGTAGTCTTACTCCTATTTCAGACAAAGAAAGGAGTACTAACTTGCTCTGAAGTACTAAAATAATCTTCTCTTTTTTATTATGAAAGGTGTTAAAGTTTGTCATTAAATAGACATCATAGAGATAAAAAAAGAAAGAAAGAAATATTTTCCTTAATTCAGAGATCAGAGCTAAGCTCTATAGAGTTTTGGATTTGTATGTGTATGATTACTTTTATAAAACGTTATATGTAATATATGTTCTAATGTACTATTATTTTCTGTTCACTCATATCTACCTACAAAAGAATTCTTGTTAATCATTGCCCAGTATTTGGCTTATATTGTGTAATTTTTTTTAACTAATCCACTACTGAATATTGTTTCCACAACCGCATACAAAGGCTTTTGTGCACATGTGTGATTATTCTTTTAAAAAATGGCTCTTAAAAGTGAAATTGTTATTTCCATATTGCATCAACTAATCATGATTTTGCTTCCTTTTTACAAATAATGCTAGTCCTGTTTTCTATAATTTTCTGACATCTTCCATTTAGTGACCTCAAGTGTGCAGTCTTCTGTTTTTCACTTATCCTAATTTTAGTCCTCCAAGAAAGCTATCCTCCACCTCTCTGCTTCTTCGCCTCTATTTTAAGATTTTCAGGTTCACAGAAAAATTGAGTGGAAGATACACAGATTTTCCATAATTCCTTTTTACTTACACATGCATACACTTCCCTGTTGTTAACAGCTCCCAACAGACTGGTACAACCCATGAATCTACATTGACACATTTTTATTATCTAAAGCCCACAATTTACAATAGGGCTCAGTCTTAGTGTTGTTCAGTTTGTAGGTTTTAACCAGTGTATAATTACACATTTCTCTTTGTAATATCATACTAGTTTTACTCCCTTACATTTTTTTGTGCTTTTCCTTTTTATCCTTCTCTAACCTCCAATTCATGTCCTTTTTTCTCCTCTGCTTCTTTGAGGGAATTTTCAACTTTGTGTCTAGTAATGAGCAAATAGGAAATAATTGATTTGTTAGTGAAATGATTTAGGGTGTTTGACTGTTTTCAGTTCAATTCACAAAAATCTAAAGAAACTGCTATGTATAGTTTCTGTTAGCTTTGAAGTTTTGACTGGTGGCGAGACAATTTAAATGTGAATAGTACATTTCTTAATCTTCTCATCCATTGCCACAAATTATCAAACCCTTTGTGTAGGTTATTGTAAAGGTCGTACTGCAAAGATATTCAAGAGATACTATTTCTTCATGTAAACATATGGTTTACATAAACACAGGCCATATACTAATTATTTTGAGTCCACAATAATTGTGTTTGTATTTTTATGGCATTGTGCAAAAAAATTGTTTTATGTAACTAGTGACATGGATGCTGCCATTTGTGAATATGACATTTGGGGTCAGTGAACTATTTGTACTATTTGTACTTTTATTTGATATTTGGTCTGATGATATAGACTTTCTGAAAGGTTGACTACTGAACTATGAATATGAAATTTATATTAAAAGAGAGATTTTTTAATAATTAAGAATAAACAGTAATAAGTTTTGCAGTGTTGGCTAAATTTCATTTGAATATGAAATTAGAGCAAGTGTTTAAGAAACATAAGCTTTTTTCTGAGGTTTGCTCCAAGAGGAACACATAAGGAACATATAACAATGTACTTCTGCCTAAGATGTCTATTTAGTTGGAAATTTGGATGCACCCAACTCTGTACTATACAATTTTTCAATGATGATCCAGCCAGGCCTTAATGTAATGTGGTTTGAACATAAGGGCAAAAATAGGTATAAAGAGGATCAAAGAAATATTCAGTGTGTAAAAGACATCTGAGAAGGAGTTTAAAAGAAAAAAAAAATAGGAGTTGTGAAAAGTGAATTATAAGTGTAAGAATGGCATGAGAAGGCAGCACAGACAAGGGAACATATAATTCTTTTTGGACTATTGAAGAGTCTCATGCAACTGGCGAGGTAGATTGAGGTGAAACGCTGAGGAATCTCTACTGCTGCTCTACAGCATTCACAGTTCATGTTGTAGGAAGAGAAGGCAACCAGGAGAGGATTTTAAGCAGGAGATAGCACAGATAGCCTTGTTTCTTAGGATAGTAGCATAGATAGGCTTGTTTCTTAGGATAATTACCCTGACTTTGTCCAAAAGATGGATTTTTAAAGGCCAAACACTGGCTCTCTCCCCTTTCTCCTAGCCAGCCCTACCCTTTTTCTCTGTGCTTCTCCTTTCTCTCTCACTCAACAAGTTGGCAGTCTTAACAAACAATAGTTCAAGATGGCTATGAACATGATATAGATATATGGTTCTGTGTCATAGTGGTTGTGTCACCTGGTGTAAGACACTAACATAATTTAAAACTCCCTGGATTATGTGGGTGTCGTGAAGCCTTCAGTACTTTTAAAAAGTATCAATATTTTCTTTACACCTTCTCATCTCCTGTTCGTTATCTTTTCTCATACTGAAAGCGCACACGCATGTGTGTGTGTGTATTAATTGTTGCTAGTGGTGCTAAGTATTACCAGTATCTAATATTGTAGATTTTCTCTTCTCTGAAACACACAGTCTTTCATGAGGTTTCATTTGTTTTCTGGCACAAATTCTGTGCTATCCCATTTTTCTTTTGGACAAGAAGACAGGAGTAGGGGAAGATCCCACCAAAAACTATTGATTCCTGTTTGGGTGAAGGAGAGCTTTAGTTGCTACCCAACTTTGCTCACTTTGAGACATGTATTATAAACACAGTATCCTTATGGGTTCTGATCTAGAGCCTCATAACCAAAAATAGTTATCTGAGAACCATGTGAAGAAAGCATTATTTAGTACATAAATGTACTAAATAATTATTTGAGTACTGCCAGCAAATAGAAATGCAATTTCATTTGGTCATTCACCAGTTTCACTTCCCTTGTAGAGCTTTCCCCAGCAAAAGTACTCACTCTGCATTTTTCTCTCTCTCTTGCTGATGTGCAAGGTATTCTAGGTGTTTTACTGAGTACTCATATGTTTCACCTCTTTTTTCTAAGGACCCATTTGCTATCTTTCTAAAGGCTGGCTTATAAAATCTTGTTAGAGTACTTTCCTTCTGCTGTTTCCTCTTCTTTCCTCTTGTCTTTGTCAGGCCCCCATGGCAACCTGCTCCAGGACTTCAGGCTACATGTATGTCTCTACCCTCCCAGAGTCCTGGGGCCTTTTGCACCCAAGTGCAGATATTCATGGCTTCCCAGGACCTCCCAGGGTCCCTTCTGATTGTTCTCTTGGAAGAGTTTTGTTGTTATGGATTGCAAACTCTTACCTTCCAAGATTTCCCACTTTACCTTTAGTTAAATCTATAGTTGGGGCTTTGGCTTTTAAATTGAAAAGCTGCTTTCTGGTATAAGAGGATTTTCACCTGAAAATAAAGTTCTTTTATCTTCTTTTGGGAAATTTTGTCTCCATGGGCTATTTTGTCTCCATGTTACCAGGAGTACTATCACTTCTATAGATGCATTTAACCTATATTCAGATATAACTTTATAACATCTTTAAGCTATCTCTCACAAGATTTGTTAAATTGCAATAAAGTGTACTATCTAAAGCAGAAAGAGAAATAAATACATACTGTGCTATTTCATAATAAACATTGATAATTTAGGTGGAAGCATATCCATATCCATTCATTTTCTTAGCATCTGCTTGTTTTTGTGGGTAGGAGGACATGGTAGAGGTTTGGTCCCTTGTATTGGATGTCATTTGTCCCTGATTCTGTCTGTGATAAGTGACTGATTGGAGAGACAAATAGAAACTTGGATAGTGTGGTGGGAGAAGTGCTATCACACTGTGATTATATGAGAACAAGACTTTGATAAAGAGTGAATAATTCTGATCCACACAGGAAGCTGCTTTGAGATAGTAGTGCTCAGTCAGCCAATTTGAGTGACTGTTAAGGGAGATTATTTACTAGATTGCATTGGGATCTGCCTAGTGGACTGGTAGAGGACACTTCAGGGGTGTGTGTGTGGGTTCATAGAGGTATGACCTTGGGTAGGTTATCTAGTTCCTGGCCTTTTCCTCTCTAGCACTGTTCCTCTGCTGTTCTCCCTGACCACCATGAACTAAGCAACTTTGTTCCACCGTACCCTTCTGCAATGATATTCCTGCCTTGGAACCTGCCAATGATGGACTGAATCCCCAGTAACTGTGAATCAAATAAGCCTCCCCTTTGAGTTACCAGTAACGAGTATTACGACCTAGTATTGGAAAAGTTGACTAATACAGATAGAGAGGAACAGTGAAATTTCCACAGCTCGGCATTACACTTGACTTACATGCTGTAAGAGACTCCTAGGCATTTACTCAGAGTCTATAAGAATCACTGGACTTGAGCTCCACCATCTTGGAGAGCTTTATCAATCTTTAAGGAACCAGAGTTGTAGAGAACAAAAGCAACAGTGAGGTTCTGGGGAATTGTTTTTGAGAGGTTATAGGGCACCACTCCCTGTGTTGGATGACACTTTCCCTTAACAGTGTGACAGCAAAGCAAGAACATCTGTTTCCATGTGACTATACTGTGAACACAGCGAAAAGGACAGGCTGTGGTTTAGTGCAGCCTGTGACTCTGGAGGAATTTCATATGGAGAGAATTCTGCTCTGTGGTTCTGAAATTAGGGAAAAGAGGAAGTTTCTTTTATGACTGTGGGATAAGAGGCCCCTCTGCCCTCTATACTTCTTTCTTTTTCTAATTTGTAACCATTTCCTGAAAGACGTTCATGTTGCGTGCTTTTTTTCATAAGTTACCCAATGCTTACGTCAGCTAGTGGTGGGGGTGCTCTCCCTGAGCCTGAAGCCCAGGCTCTGCACCGGGGCACCCTGATAATAGATCACACAGGGCCTGATGATGGCCTGTGAGGCCAGGTGGGATGGCTCAGCCCTGTGCTCATCTGTCACAATTTCTGTGAATTAGGGATTTTCTTAGCTTGCTCAGTTATTTCCTTCGTCAGCATGACTGAGATCAAAGTGCAAAAAGAATACATAAGTGATGACCTAGAACTAACTAAACACAGAGGCTATGGTGTGGGCAAAGTCTTCTATCACACTTTCCCCAAAGCCATGGAAGGAAGAGGGAAAATTATGTTTAAGTATAGTTTGTTCTGCCCAGCCACTTCCAACCATCACCCAACCCCCACTTTGTTTCCTGAACCCATAATAGTTGTATTAATCAATTGGTTCAGGGATTTGAGATTTCCTGACCTAATCATAGGATTTGGGGAATCCTGATTTCTGTTTACATGAAGCTGTGGTTGTGATTGCAGACTTTGTACCTGGCTGACCTCACATCTTTCATTCCATATTCAGGGTTTGAGATGGTATGGCCATTCTCCTGAAGAGTGGGGATGAATTATCTCTGTTTATCATCATGAGCAGAAGATAATTTACTTTTAGAATGCATTTTGTTTAAAATAATATGGACAAAAATATGCAGCAACAATAGCTCATGGAAATAAGTGAATAGATAATAATTACCTTGAGGCTTGTGACCAAGAGTTTAAAAAAAAATCATGGAGTTTTTCTAAGTTTTTGTCTGGCCCTATGCTCCTTTTTTTCAAAATGAATATTGATTTTCTAAAGAAAGGGAGTGATGAATTAGGGTTATCACTTCAAGTGAAGGAATCCTTAGGGAATAACTTTCTAAGAGGAATCATACTGTTACAAAAATAATGCTTAGATAGTGCAAGATGGCTTTTGTTAGTTAGAAAACTTTATATGATATCTGGACTGAAATTATCTCTAAGAGTTGTATCATATAGAACAGACATGGCATTTCAATGATACATTAAGCCCTTGCTTAATGCGATGGTATGTGCTTAATATTTGCTTTTTCAAGTGGTTTTTAAATTTTGTATAACCAATGAATATTCCTCATGGGTTTCCAGAAATCTTAGATGGCCTACATTATTTCTCTCATTCCTATCTAGAAATATCTATCTATCTCTATACCTGTATATCTGTGTATATCTAAACTTCCAACACAAAGACGAATAATCATTAACTAATTAGAAGAAAGCTACAGTGTAGAATATCCCTATGTCCTCTGCTAAACTGCCGTATTATTTGTGGGTATATATGTGTGTGTAAAAGTGAGCAGTTATATAATTAAACATCCTTTTTCCTTTCCTAGAAAATATTGTGTTAGGAATATTGAAGATGCACCTAATATCAGGCACTGCCCTGGGGCTCTTTCAACTCAGATTGGGTCTTTCTGGTTGGTTGTAGTTGACCCTGACACTTCTCTGAATTTCATGTACCACACCTATAAGATGGTGACAATAATGACAAATACAAAAGGAGGATTATATTAACAGAGAAAATGTATGAAGATCATTGCTTAGTGTGTTGGACCCTGCATCTGGAGTTAGCAGATCTGGATTTGACTCCTGACTTTTCTGTATAAAAGCTCTGTAACTTTGGGTGCTTCTTGTACCTCTGTCTCAGTAATCACTGCTGTAAGACATGTAAGGAGCATAGTGCCTAGTACAGAGTAGGCAGCCAATAAATATTTGCAAATTATATTAAATTGTGAAAACAATGCACATGTTAACTTTTTAGTGCTGAGCCAATAACAGCACCAACCAACTGAAGGTGAGTTTTTTTTAAAACCTATTCTAATGAGTCTGGAATTCGAGAGTTTAGTGCCAACTAGATCAGCATTTTGTTAATTTATAGACTGCCAACTATGTGATGAATTGAGTATATACATAGGTTTAGGCTAAAAGTATGAGCACATAGATGTGTCTTAAGGACACTTGGAATTATTTAGCTTGCCCACATTTCAGAACTCTTATATGATAATCACGAAAATTAAACAGGATTAATGTGGTCGCAGCTTCTTTGTGCTAAGTTCTATTGTGTGGATAACACTAAAATTGTTTTGAGGGTAAGAATGAATTTGACATTTTAGCAAAAAAAGGCAAACTTTTGCAGGAGAGGAACATTGTTTTTGTTGATATCTGTAATCTGCCTTTTGCATAACAATGTTCTTTTGTCTTTTATTCAGTGTTTGTCAATTTTATAACCATCATTTTTCATGTATTTTCCTATTCTTTACTGTCATACTTCAGAGCCTCTAGTAATTTCCTGTTTCAGGATCTCACCTTTCAGATTCATTTTGCTCAGTTTACCAGAGGAATTTACCTGGAGCTTAACTTCTGTTCATTTCACTTGCATGCCTGATGGTACCTCTTCTCACACTACCAAAACTGTACCCCAATTTCTGTGTTTGTAACTCTCTCTTGCATAACCTACCCCACTAAATTATGCTGTTCTATATAAACCTTGCTTTTATACCTTATATCCATGGTCACTTCTCAACCATTTCTCTGTAGAAATTGTCTGTTCGTCTGTATCTTTTTTAATGTTTTGGACAATGTTAGTGAAAAACTCTAATGAGCAACCTAAATACACAGTTGTTCAGTCAGGCAAGATCTTGAGAAATTTTACTTTTTAGAAGTGCAAAAAAGGACTATTCTTCATTGACTAAGGAAGTTTGATTGTTTTTTATGTGCACACAGTGCTGAAATACAAAGTCAACATTGTGGTAAAGCCATTTCTCAGTCATATTTTTAAGAGCCTCACAAAAACAAATGAGAACTCTCTGAGACTCTTTATTCAATTGTTAGTCTATTGGAAATGATGTAAAGAAAAGACACACAGCATAGTAAGTTATAAAAAATAATGATGACAGTTTAAAATGGTGGGGAAAAATCTAAACTAAAAAGAAAGCATGACTTTTAAAAAAGTGTATTACAGGGATACTAGATTATGGTCATTTCCCAGGGGCATTCCATAAGCGCCGACTGACTTTAGTGATCATCGGCTATATCAACTGTGTCTTGCATGGCAACCAATACCAGGGTTTTTTTTTTTTCTTTTCTTTTTTTTTAGAACATGTTCTCCTTAGAGAAGATATTTATATTCATTTTCTTCGTTGCAAAGCTCTAACCAAGTCCACTCAGACTCACATTAATCTCTAGAAACATATTCATCTACAGACATGCACAAACTAATGATGTATCACATTTCTAGGCACTCATTCCACTTAATGATGCAACTATTCTATGTGTAAATGAAATCCCACTAAACCTTTCCCTCAGAATTTGCCTTTCTACCACTTGTATGTGACCTTTTAAAAAATGAGCATTGTGGTTTTGGGATTTCTGCTTCCAGATATTTCATCTGGAGTTTTAATTTTTTTTGAGATCGTGATTTTTGAGGATGTTAAACTTTAGAGATTTTTGACTTTAGGGGTTTTGATCTTTCTGAATTTCAATCTTCTGGATCATGGAATTCAAGATTATATTTTTCAGGATGATGTGAGGCACCACTTTACACTCATTCAAATGGTTATTGTAAATATACAGGTGGGTATCAGAAGCAACAAGTTTTGATAATGATGTGGAGATAGTGAAATCTTGTGCAATGTTGGAATATAAAATGGCATGACTAGTATAGCAACTTTAGTGGTTTCTTAAAAAGTTAAGCATAATTACCATATGACCCACTCATTAGATACGTCTATCTCTATCTATCTATCTATCTATCTATCTATCTATCTTCAAAATAATGAAAGCAAGGATTCAAACAAATACACCAACAATAATAGCCATATTTAATATAATAGGCAAAAGATAGAAACAAATCAAGTGTCAGTCAATAGATTATAAAACAAAATATAGTATATAGTGGAATATTAGCCATAAAACAAAGAAGTTCTGATACAAGCTACATCATGATAAACTTGGACACATTATGATAAAAATAAACCAGGCACAAAATAGCAAATACTGCTGTAGCATCACTTACATTCAGTTTGTAGAGTGCACAAATTCTTAGAGCTTGCAAACAGAATAGATGCTATCAGAAACTGGGGGAAAGGGGTTGGAGGTTTACAGTGACACAAGTGCCTATCTAGCAAGTGCGAGGTCATGAGTTCAATGCCCGGCACACACACACACACACACACACACAAACAAAAAAAAAGAAAAGAAAAGAAAAGAAAAGAAACTGGGGGGGGGAATGGTAAAATGAGCAGTCATCTAATATAAAAAGTTTTTGTTTGTTCAGGATGATTAAAAAAGGGTCTGGAAATAGTAGTGATAATTTCACAACATTGTGAATATACTTCATGCAGTTGGATTATATATTTAACATTGTTAAAATGGTAAATTTGATGTAATATATACATTTTTACTATAGTAAAAAGAATGTATTTATTCCATGCTTGCGTTTGCCCTTCCTGTCCTGCCTCAGGACTCCAGTATGTGTCACTAGAGTTTCTCCTCTTTCATGAAGGAAGTACATGTGTGTTAACTGTAGGCATTTAAAGAAAGTGCCTGGATATCTGTGAATTTTAAACCTCCAACTAAGAGAGAGAGAAAACCACTCCTGTATGTAAACATGAATAAAGAAGAGAGTAATTCGATTATTGAAAATTCTTTAGATCAGTCTTGTTAGAATTTGTAACAACTCTATGAGTGCAGTGAATCTAGTTTAATTATCGATGCTATAAAGTAGTCTAAGCCTAGAGTTTTCTCAAGCACCTTGTTTATGATTTTATAAAAGCTATCCATATGGGCCCACTTGGTTTGGGCTTATACGTACATTGGTCTCTAGCCAGATGCTCCATCTTCTTATATGTCACACCTCTCCATGGAGTTGAAATGTTCTCCTCAGAGAAACTTTAAAAAGCCCACAAATTTTAATTTCTATCTGGTGATCACTGTGCTGTGGTGTTTGAGTGTTTTAGAATTAGCAGTAAATAATATTTTAAAACTTCCCATATTTTCTGCTAGTTGTTGGTTTCTGTGTTTGTATCTATTTACAAAATCCCTAGATATCACAGTATATTAAATTTAATAGAGTCACTCATTGGTTAAGATTGTCCTTCCTATCTCATTGCCTCAAGTTCTTGTTTTTTGTTATAACTAGTGAAATGAAATGGATAATGGAAGGAAGAAAAAAAGTATATTATATGAATATCTCTCATGCAATCAAGTTTAACTTATCTTTTTTAAAAGTTTTATTTTAAAGAGAATAAAACAAAAGGGGACAGAACAAAAGAAATCAGAACAGAACAATGTAAGCAACACAGCACTTCACAACAAGACAACCAGACATTAACAGCAGTTACCATAATGTCTCTTTTGTTTGAAATAGTTGAGCATACCTTCACACACAATAGTATCAAACATAGCAAAATAATATAAAACCATTCAAGAGAACAAAAATATTATAGGACATTCAAAACCAAATAACAAAAAATGAATAATGGCTACTATAATATCTCATTTTCCATAAAAATGTGTTTATACTATCACACGTATTAAAATCCAGTAAGACACAACATGATAGAGCCAATGGAAATAGAAGAACAAAAGCATGGTAGGATTTCAAAGCAAGATAATATTAAATCATCAATGGCTGCCATAATGTCTTGTTTTCTTCAAGGTAGCTGTTCATACCATCACACATAATAAAATCAAACAAAACAGAATAAAACCATTACAAGCAATGAATGAAAACATTATAAAGCTTCAAAGCAATGTAATGGGGAACCATGATTACCATAAAATCATTATGTACTCCTATCATTTCTTACACTAGGGAGACTATACAGTATTTATACATGTGAGTTTGATTTATTTCGCTTATGAGTATGGTCTCAAGTTGCATCCATTTATTTATAAATATCTCAATGTGATCATTCTTTATAGCTGAGTAATACTCCATTGTATAAAAATACCACAACTTTTTTATCCATTCCTCAGTTGATGGGCACTTAGGTTGTTTCCAGGATCTGGCTATTACAAATTGTGCTGGTATAAACATGGGTGCACATATATCACTGTGGTATGATGTTCTCAGATCTTCTGGGAATATGCCTAGAAGTGGAATAGCTGGGTCAAATGGGACCTCCAGACCCAGCTTTTTGAGGAATCTCTAGACTGACCTCCACAATGGTTGCACCAGTCTACACTCCTTCCAACAGTGCAGAAGAGTTCCTTTTTCCCCACAGCCTTTCCAACATTTGTTGTTCTTTATCCTGGCCATTCTTTCTGGAGTGAGATGGAATCTCAATGTGGTTTTAATTTGCATTAAGTTTAACTTATCTTTATAATATTTACCCTGGTATTCTTTTGTGTCTTTGTTTTCTGTAGTTTTATATAACTATATGAAGAAATTTTGGAGGTTTCATCTGGGCAGTTCCATATTGTGGGTCTGTGGGACAGATACTTATTGAAATACAGTGATTTACATCAAAATTCATAAAAAAGAATGAAATAGCAACAAAAGGTCAAATTCCATTGAGCAAAATCTCTCAGAACTTTAGTCAGTCTCACACTTGTTTCAAACGAAACTACTTTGAATGCTTTCTGGAACATCACGAGACATAAAAAGATAAAACAATGCTATGTCAAACTATTTAGCATAAAAAGTCTTGGTGTCTGGATATGCATTTAATCTTTCTTACCTGAATGCAAACCAGCTCTTCTCCTGTTGTTGCTCTAAAGTTCTTAGGTGAAAGACAAGCTTGTTATGAATTACACTGTTTAAGGCATCTTGATGTGACTGTTGGTACTGTTCTTGGAGAATGTGAATATAATTTATCTCTCTATCCTCTGTTCATAGAGTTAACCATGAACAGAAATAAGTGGCCCTAAGTATACATGTAAGCAATGCGAGTGTTTAATCAGTATATACTAGTTGAAAATCTGAACATTTGCAAAGTGAAACACACACTTTTATAAACATGTATACACATATTTACATATGTATACATATACACATATGGCAAATGCATGTATGTGTCCATATATATCTGTCCTCCTCTTGCTTTTTGGGTAGAGAGTTTTGCAGACAGTGACATGGCTGGTGGGCAGAGAAACAGATGGACAAATGGCCAGAGAGAAAGGGGAAGAATTGAGATATACCTTGTAGAATGAGTGTGTAGAGTTTCTTACTCTTTCTACACAAGGCAGAGAATCATTCTTGCATAATTAATGATACCAGAGAAAGTACCTTGTGCAAGCACAAAACTCCTGGACAGTCTCTTAAGAGAAATGCATCTTAAACTGAATAATATGCTATACTTCAAGGAACTTAGAATCTTGAGGAAAAATTTCAGTCATAGAGATAGATTAGGTATTTCCATTTAATATTCTGAACTTCACTGTTCGACTTTGTATTCCAAATTCAGAGTGTAACTTTATTTACCTCCATTGAAAAACTTATGGAGTAAAAGTTTGTTGATGTGCGTGGAATCCCTGGTGAGAAATTACTAGAACTAACATGACTAGAAATATTTGTTTTCAAATGGATTCTTAAATTGACCTTGATAGTTTTCAATGTTTCTTAATTAGTGTTTGCAAATCTGCTGATTTTACGAAAAATCTGTTTCTTGCTCTATTAGAGTATAGCATCAAAACAAAATTAGCATTCCATATGTTGTTTTGTTAAACATACTTGGTGGCTTTCTTTAAAATCCCTTGGGAAATGTTTTGAAATTTGTTGAAATAAATATGCAGCACTTGAAAATAAATGGTGACTATCAGCACATTGTTCATTCTTTAAAGCATTGCCTATATTTGGCCTCAGGAATGCAGTCACTAAATCCATAGCCTTTAGAAAGAATTCAGTCATGAGAACAGCATGGGTATAAATCCTTTTACCTAAGTTAGTAAAAGCAACTTTCTACCAAATTCTTGTGATGTCACGATGCCACGAAGAAGCATATCCAGTTTACCAAACATTAAAGTGACAGAAACCATGAACAAGGGTGTCATTGGGATTTTTTTCTCTAAATACATGGAGAAAATTCAGCTCTCCTTTTGTCATCTCCTCATAAGTCACAGAGAGAAACAGAGGACTATATTTTAGCTGATATTAGAGAGCAGAGTTTTGGTGCACTGATCATTTTAACTACTTAATGAAACTGAGAAGTGGAAAAAGTTGTCATGTCTGTATCTTCATTTCAGATTTCCAAGGCATTACAGGCTTGCAGGGAGATAATGTAAAGCACAGAAGGGCTGGAGGGAGCAGCTGGTGGATGATTTCACAGAGCTAGAGATGTTTCAGCTGCATCTCAAAGGTGAATGCCAGTTTACCAGCTAGAAAAGGCAGGAAGAAATATTCCATTTGAGTGGCTGGCTGTCCCATATGAGCACAAAGGTGCAAAAGGGTGCAGTATGTTGGTGTGGTGACAGGTTACTCACTGTGGCTGGAGCATGAGGTTCAAGATAAACCATGTGATGAGTAGTAGGTATTTTTGGCAAGGTAGGCAGATATTTTCCTACTGTTCCAATGAGTTCAGATTTCATCATATAGAATATGCAGGCTTTTAAGAAGGGACAGAAATTGATCAGTGTAGGGAAGGGGGAGAGCTAATGACATATGGCATATATTAATTAGGAATTTGTTATAGTCTGGAAGATGATGACGAGGGCCTGAAATAAATAAAAAAGTAGAAATTAAAAGCTTCTCTCTTTCTTAGGTCTGAGAGATATTTAGGAAGAAGGACCAACTTCACTCCAAGGAAGGGTGGATGGCAACACTACTTACTTTTAAAGAATACAGCAGAAGTTTTAAAAAAGAGTTCTGTCTTGAACGGGTTGAGTTTAAGATTATTATAGAAGTTGGAGGTATGGATCTTTTCCTTGACTTTGATAGCTGAAACATTTCCCGTCCTTCGCTTCATGGTTTAAAGCTTTTGCTTTCTATGAGACAAGAGTCTGAGGCCCTGAGAAGGAAGTAATTTGCAGATTTCTCTTTTATTTGTGGTTTCAAGTTACTTTGTCATGGGAATTTTTTAAGGTATTATCCGTTTATCTTACTATGATTTTTAGTAAGTTTATAGTAGTGACTTTGCTCTCCTATGCTGTGCTAGGAGGATATAGTTTGTGTACCCCATCTCTCCTTAGAGGGCTTGTCAGTAATTTGCAGTTTACTTCACTTGCCTTGCTTCATTGATTGTAGGATGTGTTTGAGGATACTTATTATTTGTAGACATTTTGGTCTTTTCTTTTTAGGGTGAACACCTCTTTTGACTTCCTAAATTATAAATCGAGGAGCTCTCTTTCCATAGAATGAATTTTGGTAATTAAAGAATAGCAAGTTATTTTATGTTGTGGCTTAGGTGGAAAATGTCCCCTTAAAGCCTCATAGGCAGGACTGTTAGAAGATGATTGAATCAGCAAGCAGTAGGGCTGACTTGCTGTTAAGGGGTGAGGCCTGGTCAGAAAAGGTCACTTGGGATATGACCTGGAAGATGTATCTCCTTTCACAGCTCTTTCCTTTGCTCAGAGATTCCTGGCTACCAGGAGATAAGTAGCTTTTCTTTATCCCAGCCCTTCTAGCGTTCCTTCCTGCTTTTGAGCCAGCTGACCATGGGCTGAATCCTCTGAAAACCATGAGCCAAAAAAACCAACAACAAAACAAACAAACAAACCAAAAACCTCTCCTCCATTAAATTGTGGGTGTCTGGTATTGTCTCCTAGTGACAAGGAAAGTGACTAAGACACTTTAGAATGTGATCTGAAAGGCAGACTTGTGCCAGCAAATAGAGCAAATAAAAAGCAGCCCCGTGGGGAGATATTAAAAAGACAAACAAAGAGGTATTAGTCCTTAAAAAAATCCATGTGGGAACCTGAGAGCACCATTGAGTATCTTCTACATTGTTGTGCTAATCAGAAGTGCTTCTCTCAGGGTGCCTCTGCTAACTGCTTCTCCTCCATACAGCCCCTTGAGATGCCGCCTTGCACCTAAAGATAGATGAGGTTAACCAAAACGATGGGGCCTCCCTAAACCTGTGTAACATGGAAGTATTGATTTAGAAATTCACAATACAGGTTGAACATCCTAATCTAAAAATTCTGAATCTGAAATTCTCCTCTATATAAAATTGTTTGATCACTGACCTGATGCCCTGAGTGGAAAACTCCACAATCTGAAGCTTTGTTTCATGAACAAAATTATTAGAAATACCACATGAAATTGTGCTGTGTGCATATGGTGAACATGGAATATAAATGAATTTTGTGTTTAGATTTATAATCTATCCCCAAGATACATTACGTGTGTCTAAATATTCCAAAAATCTGAACAAAGTCCAAATTCTGAGTCCATGAATTTCAGATAAGGGATACTCAGCCTCTATGGCAGTTAAAAATCTAAACATGCCAAGATAAAGGTGTGTGGGTGAGACAGTTGGACAGACATGTAATACGTATTTTTCTTCTGCGTATTTGACAGGAGATGGTGGTTGTGGGAGGTGATTGGTCAGTAAATCTTTTCTGTAAAAAGGCTTTCCAGATAGTAAATATTTTAAGTTTTGTAAGCTTCGTGGTCTCTTTTACAAGCACTCCGTTGCAACTTTGCTGTTGTAGTGTAAAAGCAGCCACAGACAATACAGAAACACATAGGCTTTGCTGGGTTCCAGTACAACTTTATTTAAAAAACAGGTGGCAGCTGGATTGGATCCCAGGGCTGAGGTTTGCCAGGCCCTCAATTAAAGGATTGGTAGAGAAGACAGACATACTATATTTTGATTTTGACCATGTGGCAAACTATACTACAGACTTCTGCAAAGCGACTAATTGAATTTAGGCCTAACCTAATGTAATTAATTAGAATATTTGCCTTTGAGACACGGATCCTCCTCTTTACAATAAATAACACTTAAAAGTAGTAATTAGTAGTAGTAGTCAGTGATTTTTTGTTAACAACATGCAGAACCTCAAACAATAAGCCTATAAAACTATTATGATCAAAGAAAACTTACTTTTCCATAAAGGAAACATGTATGTAATGTATAAGAAGATGTATACTTTAAATTGTTTTCTACAAAAATAATTTTAATTTACTCTTTCCTTGCCTTAAGTCATGAATCAGAATCTCAGTTTCTTAGGGCCCAAGATGTAGTTCAGTGGCACAGTACCAGCCTGGCAAGCATGATGTCCTGAGTTTGATTCCAGGTACAAAAAAACAAAACAAAAAAATCACATTTTTTTCTTGATGGTTGTATTTTCATCTTTTAGATAAGTATTTAATATCTTGGGAATGAAGATAATTGTATATCCTAGAAGTGGCTTACTGTTACTAAGCCCTGCTTCAATAGTACTTGTCCTTCTTATAGGAGGGACCAAACAAAACTTCTTGTATGCAACATTGGAAGGAATCAGATCTCCCTAATGGCCAGTTTTCCTCTCTGCCAATGAATTAAGCACTTCAGGAAACTTTTGTTTTTTATATGCTAAGAATAAAGGTAATTTTCCAACCTTCATATGGCCCAATGTTACTCTGGTCTAGGTACAAAGTACTTACCAACCATGTTTTTGTGTGAGTGGTACCAGCTCTGATTACCTGCACTTGAGGAAGAATGCTAATTAAGGAAAGATAACCAGAGTCACCAGCTAGAGAAACTGGATTCTGAAGAAATGGTATGGGCACTGGCAATGTGTTGTGGATGTGTGTAGGTGCTATTACCAGGGCTAGCTATAAAGCAGTGAAAAGATAAGTGGAATTCACTGTTACAGTCTTCTTTTAATGTTCTCCAAATTTTTCTTAGTTTTCACCTCCTTTAATATACAACTCTTACTCTCTAGGTCCTTTTTTATCTAGTCTTCTCTTAAGATCTTTCTTAAACAAAACATGATTTTTGCTTATATCCATTTTTCCAAATCCATTATTCAGTATTCATAAACACATTAATAAAGTACCAAACTTGCTCCACTGCTCATATATATTCTTTAGTGAAAAGGAACATGCATGATTTGTTTACAGGAATAAAGGTTTACTGTTGGTGATAGTTTTGTTGGAGACTACTATCATCATATCTTACATCCATTCATCTTTCCTTCATCAAATCTTTAGTGAGCAACTAGTACATGCTAGATATTGTGCTAGGGTTGACGGGTCATGATGCCTCTCTTTTGCTCAAACTTCCCAAGCTCTTTCCATCACACTCAGTAGGAATTCTATGGCTGGAATAATTTTATCCTACTCACTCTTTTACCTGTTCTTACCTGTATCCAAGTTTCTCAATCTGCTTTTGTCTTACAGATCACTTTATATTCCCTGTGTCCACTAACCAAATTTATACCTTGACCTTCTTATATATCCTGTTGGGTCTGTAAGGGATATTCTTACAGACAATTAGGGGGCTGTCTCATTTTATTCAGGGTTCTGCTCAAAAGTCACCTCCATAGAAAGTATATATGACAACGTTATTTAAATGATATTCTACATGTATTTTGTATTTTGTTCTCTCATTGTTGCCTTTATATGTTTCCATTAGAAAATAAGCTTTGTAAGGTAGGACAAGGTGTTTTGTATTGTTCATGGTTATACACCTAGCACCTAGAGAGAGCTTATGGCATGTATTCAATGAATATGTCTTATAAATTATTGAATGATCTTGCTTCATATGGAACACTTACAATACATTCTTATCTTAGGCCTGTCTTTTGCTCAGCACATAATAGGCTAAACAAAGGAGAAATAGCAGAACTATGTTGAAAATATTTATTAAGGGGATTCAATTATAAGTCCCAGTTACTTACCAAAGATACAATTAATATTGTATTTCCAAGTTACTTTCCTAGAGCCCTGTTTTCAGGACATTTGGCCGTTGCAACTTTGGTTTGGCTCTGCTGTTATTTTTACATGGTGTTAATGTGTTCCTGACATATTTCAGAAACCAGGCTTGTCATTTAGTTTGAGGGGTCCTATGAATTTCACTCTTACACTTTTGAAATGAAATTTCAGAATTGAGTCAAATTTATTGTTTCAATCAAAATGGTTTTGAATTACAGATGTCTGATCCCTTAAAAACAGATCTAAAAAAAGAAAGCTTCCATCAACGTCAGTTCTTGTTTTCTTGTCTCCTACAAATAAGAACCAAGGACTTTTCTATAGAACTTTAAAAACCTGTATAGTGTTAAAAACATTAGTTCATGTTGAGCTAAGTACATTATGTTTGCTTATGTTTTAAGATTCATCAAGGAAGTGGTTAATCCACTAGCTAGTTGTGTATCCTTTTTCAGAATGTGATTATTGGTCATAAAAATGATTTTAATTTAAAATGTTATGTCATGGATAGCCTATAGCAATCTTAGTTGTGCATATTTAAGTATCTGTAATACATTTTTAAGGATTTCCTATGCAACATTACTTTGAAATTATTATTGGTTTCCCTGTTTTTGCTATTCATCTGGGTAATTTAAAAAAAAAAATATCTGTTATGTTCAAATGTTGGCACTGCTGCAGACAACTAAAAGCTTAAGAAAATTATTTTTCTGCCCATCCCCCTGAAAGCCACATCTAAAAAGGTCACAAAAGGAAACACACAACTCAAACAATCTCCGTGCTGTATCTGAGATTAACTTGGACACAGATGTTTTAACTTACAGTTTGATCTGGCGTAATATATACATTTAACAAAATTCTGTTTTGTATTGCTTCTATAAACACTGAAGTCTGATAAAAGTGTACTGATTTTTCTGCTATTTAAGAGCTTTTGAACCAGTGCTTAAAGGAAATTTATTCCAAGGCCTAAATTAACTCTTTCAGCATTTGACTGCAGGTTTTGTGTAGGAGTTCGTGTGTGCATGCAAATATGTGTTTGTTTATGCTTGAAATGGTTCAGAATGGCAAACTCTTTTGTGGTCTGTAATATTTTACTTGCTAAGGATAATCGTTAGACTTTGTTCTTGATTTTTTTCTTAGAAGATGAAATGATCCAACACTGTTCATTACTACTCATTTCCTAGCCACACTGTAATCATTATAGACTTAGATATTATCTGAAAAGTTACCGAACATATTAATGCAACATGAATAGAGCTTTTTTTCTTACACTCTGGACTTCTAAATATGGATATGCTACTTCCTGCCTGTCCTCAGGCCTTTGGTCCAATTCACTTTAGTGGGAGAATGTTCAAGGAAGTGACTTAGGTGACATCAATCCAGCTTAAGTCTGTCTTGCTGTTGGAGTCATTCTTACACTGTGCTCTTGATTGGCCATTCTAACATGTCCAAGAGTCTGCTTTGCACTACAGCCATTATTAGCTTTTTCCAAATAACTTGTTTCTTTAGGTTGGAACCATAATCTAGGTAGCTCCTGGGGAACAAAGATGTGTAAATTTAAAATATCAAAAGACATTTCTAATTCAGCAACACCATGGCCACTTGAAGCAATAGAAGATTGCTGTGAAGTGGAATTTCTTGTAATGTCACAGAAGTCAGGTTCTGAGTTAACAAGGTACTGGCTAATAAGGCAGTGCATTGGTATTTGTTACTTACTATAAATGATTCTGTGCAACTGTCTGAAGTGTTATCGTTGTCACCATTTTGCAAAAGGACAACATAATTTAAGAGGAAATAAGTTGTAGAAATCAGAATATAAATTCTGCACTTCTTTTATTTCAATGAGCAGGCAGATTATGTCTTTCTGCATATAATAGAAAAACAAGCCTTTAGCTCAGTTTAAAGTTAGTTGAATGGCTATTTTGTTATGTTGTATAACATTTCTTAATTTTTTAAATTCACCATTCAGGTGTATAGTGACCATAATCTATAACACTGATAATATTTATATAACAATGATGCGCGCACACACACACACACACATACTCCAACTCTTAGAATCAGAAGACAAAAGGAAATGTAAAACTCCAAAGTGGTTTTTAATAAATATTTTCTTCTTAAGATTGTTCTGAAACAAAATAGAGAAAATGAAAATCTCAGTGATAGCCATAAAGGCTGCTTTAAAGACAATTTGCCCCTTAGCTACAAGAGGTTACCTGCTTCCTCCATATCTACAGGGAGTGGCCATTACCAGCTATATCCTCATGTTCTCGGCTGTGTACAAAGCATGACTTGTGCAGACATCTGCCTGGAAAATGACACCATAGAGATCTTGTGGCTCTTGGAAAAATCAGGACATTCTCAGGTAAAGAGTATAGAAGTGTTTTGCATATATTTGTAAAGGTTTTTATTTAGTTTACATTTTGTAAAGGGTAAAACTATCCCTTTAGCAGAAAACAAACCTTCCTCAGCCAGAACGAGCTGATGTGTGGGAGAGATTCTATCAGCAACCACGAAAGACGAGAGCGGCACAAATGTGAAGGACGTGGTCAAATCCTAGTTCTGCTTCTCACTACCTGCATGATCTTGGGCACGTTAGCCTTGGTTTTCTCATCTGTAAAATAGAAATACTGCCATACCAGTAACTACCTTAAAGAGTTGCTTCAAAGACTGTAGACACTTTATTGTCCCAAAATGACTTAAAAGAAAGTCATGCCATATAAAGCCATAGAACTTTGGATCCCTAAAAGCTTCACTGCAGGGTACACTAAGTCTATTACTTAAAATATCAAATGAGTGAGAAGAGATTTAGAGGGCAGTGATATCAGATTTCAAGGAGAGGCAGTCTAATAATAAGATCCTCAGGAGACACTCACCCACTTCTGATCAGTGGTTGCTGTACCTCTAGGAAGGTGCTACTCACCTGGCCTGTCATGTGAAATGCCACCCTTCTATCCATTGCGTCTTTCAGTGATATCTGCTCATTTTATCCATTGTACTTGCTTTTATTATCTTCGGTTTTGTAGAGCCAGCACAGCTCTGCAGGAATGAGCTGGGTATGATTCTGCTTCTCACGTTCTTGACAGACTGTCAGCTTCCTGTCCATCACACAGTCTTGGTAGCTCCTTAGGGTGTCAGAAATCAGTGTTTCCCACCCCAGGTTGAATTGACACAGCTGGGGCCGAGAGGAGCCGTTGTTAGACTTGTGAAGTGAGCAACTTGGACTGAGAAATCATGGAGAAGGTACAAATGTGGATTTGGATTTCTACTGCAAAATATCAATTATCTGAACATGGAAGTATCATAAAAATGGAGCTTTAATTAGTTTGTTGATAGTTCAGACTTTTTGATCCCTTTGATCTGCAGTGTATTTTGAATATACTCAAACTGCATTAAAATTTTTCAATCTATTCAACCTGCAGGCCTGACTGAAATGCTGGCTATTGGTTTTCATTGAATTAATTAGGGATATTGATAGGAAGAATTTTGTGAAGTTATTCTCTGCTCAAAATATGAACTGTGTTACCCAGAATTAATGATCATTAGTTTGCTGCCATAAAAATAAATGCTGCGTCTCACTAATAGAGTTTTGCTTTCATAGCAAGAAAAATACTGTTTTCAAGAGAAATTACTGTTTTGAAGTAGTAGCTCAGTGGTGATTGCATTACATTCCAGAAAATGAGAATTTATCTAGTTATCTAAAACTGCTACTGATTTTATTCTTGAAGTATTTTTGGTGGATAAATTTTGTGTACTTCATGCCTTGCTATTTTGTTTAGAATCTGCTAAAATTCTTTTCTTTTTCTCTGGAGGATACAGTGTTCATAGTGTAGGTAATTGGATTTCATTTATTTATTCAACTAGTAATTGGTGAGTGTCTACTGAGTATCAGTTATTGCATAACCCAGGTCTTAAAGAAATAAAACATCATATGAAGAATGGGCAGAAGAGTGGAAGCAGGGAGAACAGTGTGAGCATTGCCTGAGGTGTCCCGACACTTGGCAAGTTTTGGCAATTTTGCAGGACTAAACAGTGCTCAGTGAGGTGTAATCAGGAGTTACAAGGAGAACGGTTATATACAGGTTACAGAATTTATAGCATTATTGTTCAATGGTCACTCAGTTAAATACAAAAAAGTGCAGGAAATATATCCACAACACTAAAGATCCAAGAAAATCTAGCCAAGAGCCTGGATCCCACAGTAAGGTCCAGCTAAAGACCTAGAGCCCATGGCAATGCCTCCTACGAATCCAGCTGGAGGTCTACAGCACATGACAGTGACTCAAGCAAGTCTGTTTCATGGATCTGTGCTGGGAAGGACCAAAGGTCAATGGTAGAAGCTAGAAAGTCTGTGACAGCAGGGTGAAGGATCTATGCCAGTAGGTTGAAGAGTCTGCAGTGGAGCCAAGAAACAATGCTCAAAATAAGGACCAGGGCTCCCCTGAAGAGTACCCCAGCCGTTCTCAGCCACAAGGTCCTGATCTCTTCCAGTGAGAATGGTGGAATTCATATTGGGAAAGCTAGCCATGACAAGCTCCTCCAGGAGAAACAATGGCTCTAAACAACATTTAAGAGAACACACAAGGCCACACATTTTCTCTCCATGTCTCCTTTTATGTGGCAACTTTCCTCAGGTGAGCCATTTACATTCAGCACCGTGCAGATTTAATTCAGCTGGTGTTAAATTGACTGCAAGTTTTTAATCCATAAGACAGTGGAAGGGGAGAATGGAGCAAAGGCCAAAAGAGAGATTGGAATGCAGCTAAGCTATGTGGCACCATCCATGTGCATAGAAGTATTATCTTTAAATTAAATGTCATCAGACTGCCAGTCATTATATCATATGTATGAGCCTTTTATTTTGTGATGTTATTGATGTTTTTTCCTCCAATTTCTTTCTTTATTGTTAATTCTTTGACTTTTCAGAGGTTGTTACATCTGATTCTACTCTCTTTATGATTTTTTCTTTGTAATTT
>PVJX010013208.1:0-47702 GCA_004027295.1 Dolichotis patagonum
ACTGAAAATATCACTTTCAGGCTTGTATTCTATAGAAATTTGATATCTATTTTCAACAGGAGACAAGTCTTAAAGTGCACCCCAAATGAAAATAATATCAGTTCAACAGTAGAATTGATTAGTTGCCTTACATTCATGCACAACAGAAACTTAAGTAAAAATCAGCAACTTGCTGCTACATGCAAAAGCAAGAGTGAGCGTTGTAGGTTATAGGTTATGAAAGAAGATAAACCCAAAAGATTATTTCAAAACTTTTACCAGCAAAAATAATTTATACTTATTTAAATCAAAATGGTAACTTTTTGGGGGAGTGAGTATTAATTAAAGAGAAAATATTCCAGATAGATAGTACTTGAAGTTGTGGTAATTTTTCATCAAAATAATGGATATAACAGTGCTTTCATTTCGCCAAAATGTACTGAATTACATACATATAATCATGGTATTATTCTATGTTTATTATTAAATAGTAAAGTTTCTTCTTTTTTAATTTTATTTTAAAGAGGATAAAACTAAAGATAACAAAACAGAATGGAATAGATCATAAGAAAACAATGTAAGAAACACAGATTTCAAAGCAAGACAACAGGAGATCATCACTGGCTATCATATTATCTCCTGTTTACTTCTAAATAGTTGTCCATATTTTCACACACAATGAATTCATACAAAACAAACTAGTATTAAACTGATCAGAACAGGATGTTGAAAACATTTTAGGCCTTCAAAACCAGACAATAAGAAAGTCAACAATGGCTGCCATAATGTTCCTCATTATCTTCAAAATAGCTGTCATTACCTTCATGTATGTTGAAATTAAACAACACAAAACAGATTAAAATCACTCTGAACAAAGAAAACAGTATTGCTGAATTTCACAACAGGATGCTATGGAATCAGCACTGGGTAACATAGTGTCCTTTTAACTTCAAAGTAGCTATTCATTTCATCATGCATTATGTAATCGATTCTCATAAACTGTTTAGAAGTTCAACACATGTATGAGTCTCTACATGTATACCTATCCTTTCTGTATTAGAGGAAAAAACAAAACAACACAAAACAAAATAAATTCCTAGAAAAACATGAAACAAAAAAGACAAATAAATAACGATAGCAAAGAGCCCAAAACACTGACAATACAGGCCTTCAAAACAAGGTGATATGTGCATAACTAGGGTTGTTATTTTACATAATGATTTTCAAGAGTTCTTCAGATCACCATACAATAATATGCACAATTGTTCTAATCCTATGAATGTTAACTATTTTTTCCAAGAACTTATAAAATTTGTAGCACAATCATCTTAGCTATCCTAAGTGTGTTTATATAAATTAGATATTTTTTCTTTTAAATTCCTTCTTCTTTTTCCTCATTTTCCCTGAGATATTGTTGTTTCTGCTTTAAGCAGATTCTTGTACTTTCACTGTATTTATTGATTTTTTGGTAACTTATGTACTCTGATCATTTCTTACACTAAGGAGACTATATGGTATTTACACATGTGAGTTTGTTTTATTTCACTTATGAGTATGGTCTCGAGTTGCATCCATTTACTTGTACATATCTCAATGTGATAATTCTTTATAGTTGAGTAGTACTTCATTGTATAAAAATACATCTCTTTTATCCATTCCTCAGTTGATGAGCATTTAGGGTGTTTTCAAGATCTGGCTATTACAAATTGTGCTGCTGTAAATGTGGGTGCACATATATCACTGTGGTATGATGTTTTCAGTTCTTCTGGGCATATGCTCAGAAGTAGAATAGCTAGGTCAAATAGGATTGCAAATCCTAGATTTTTGATGAACCTCCAGACTGACCTCCACAGTGGTTGCACCAGTCTGCATTCCCACTCATTGCAGAAGACTTCCTTTTCCCCCACAGCCTTTCCAGCAATTGTTGTTGGTAGTTATCTTTATCCTGGCCAATCTTTCTGGAGTGAGATGGAATCTCAGTGTTGTTTTAATTTGCATTTCTCTAATGACCAATGATGCTGAACATTTTTTCATGTATTTATTTGCCATTTGTATTTCTTCTTCTGAGAACTGTGTATTCATCTCAGATGGCCACTTTTGCAATGGGTCTTTGAGTTTGGGGATCTGATTTTTTTTTATTTCTATGTTCTAGACAGAAGTCCTTTGTATGAAGGACAGTTCACTGGATTTTTTCCCAATTTGTGGATTTTCTTTTCATTATGCTGGAGATTTCTTTCTACATGCCAAAACTCTTTAATAGGATGTGATCCCAGTTATTGATTCTGTGAGGTATTTTGCATGTGGTTTGATTCCTGCTCATGAATTCTCTATCTACCCTTATGTCTTCAACATTTTTACCAACTTTGTCTCCCAACAGATTTAGGTTTTCTGTTTTAATATTTATATCTTTGATCCATTTAGACTTTAGTTTAGTATATGGTAATAGGCATGGGTCTAGTTTTAGTTTTTGGCATATGAAGAGAGAAATTTCCCAGCATTATTTATTAAAGAGACTATCTTTCTTCCAGTGGATGTGTTTGGCCCCTTTACCAAAGATAAGGAGGATGAGTGTTTTTGTGGTTGTAGTTGTATGTTCTATTCTATTCCATTGATCTTCAGGTCTGTTTTTATTCCACTACAATGCTGACTTTGTTATAGTGGCTTTATAGTATAACTTCAAGTCAGGGATTGTTATGCCTCCTGCACTGCCTTTTTTGTTTAGAATTGCCTTTGCTATTCTACGTCCCTTCTGGTTCCAGATGAATTTTAGGAGTGATTTCTTGAGATATGTGAGGCATGCTGGTGGTATTTTGATTGGGATTGCAATAAATCTGCATGAATTTGGTAGAATGGCCATTTTCACAATGTTTGTTCTTCCTACCTGTCTTAGTTACTTTTCACGCGTCACTGAGACAAAATACCTGAAGCCCAAAGTTGGGAAAGGAAAGGTTTATTTCTTACAGTTTTTGGAGGTTTCAGTCCATATTCAGTTGGCTCCAAGACAGGGTGGCATGGCAGGGTCGCAGTTTATGGCAGCTGCAAACAGAAAGACTGAAAACTGGCAAGAGAGAGACACACCTTCTTCCTGCCATTATATCACATCCTGGCTCCACCACTAGGAGAGTGTACCACTGACACCACCAATCCAAGCACTAGACAATGAACCAATCACAAATGCACAATGCAAATATATGAGGCCTGGGGGCCACTGAAATAAACCATGACATTCTACCCCTGGCCCCTAAAAACTCATGTACAACCTTTATACAAAAGACATTTAATCCATCTCCAAAAGATGCCAAAGTACTAACATTTTTAGTGTTGCTGAGAAGTCCAAGTCCCAAGTCTCCTCCAATATCTATAGCAAACTCTTAACTGTAACCACTGTACAAGTGAAACAAGATTAAACATTTCTGAAATGCAAAGGCACAAAATAAACATTACCATTCCAAAAGTTACAAACGGGGGAATATAAAGCATTGGGAACAAAGCAAGTCCAACATCCAGCAGGGCGAACATTAAGTCCTAGAGTTCCATGCTCAGCATTTGAAGCAATCTGGTTGCAAGCTCCCAAAGGCTTGGGTGATTCCACCCCCACAGCGCTTCCAGGGATTTCAACTCCCACAGCTTTTCTCTTAAACCTTCTCTGCTCAGTTTTTACAGCTTTCCTTGGATGACCCATGTTCTTGGCTTTTCCAAACTTCTGGGGTCTCCACTGAACCTTTGGCTTCACCCTTACATCTTTACATATTGCCCTCTCAGGGGCACACTGCTTGGCCTCCCAGGCCCTTTGCAATCAAGGCGGAAGCCTTCTTACCCTCAGAATTTGTGCATTTTCCTTGCACCTAAAATCAGCACCATGTGGATGCCGCCAAGGTTTGCTGCCAGCTGGAGCAGTAGCCAGGCTTTTCTCTCTCTTGGCTGTAGGGGTTGATTGCCTAGATCGCTGGGCTGTGTTTACCTGATTTGTGAAGAAAAGCTTTTGTATGTTGCTGCCATTCTGAAACCTCATTTCTCTCTCAGTGATTTTGTTGTTAGTGTATAAGAATTCTATTGATTTTTAAGTGTTGACTTTGTATCCAGCTACATTGTTGAATTTATTTATTATATCTAGGAGTCTTTCAGGGGAGTTTTGGGGGTCTTCTATGTAAAGTATCATGACATCTGCAAATAATGAAAATTTAACTTCTGCTTTTCCTATCCTTACTACTTTTATTTTTCTCTCTTGTCTAATTGCTCTGGCTAGTATTTCCAGACTATATTGAATAGGAGTGATGATAATGGACATGCTTGTCTTGTTCCTGATTTTAGGGTAAAGGCTTTCATTTTTGTATCATTTAATATGATGCTCCTGTTGGTTTGTCATAGATGGCCTTTATCATATTGAGGTAAAGACCATGTATTCCAATTTTCTGTGAGGTACTTATCATCAATAAGTGTTGGACTTTATCAAAAACTTTTCCTGCATCTATAGAAATGATCATGTGGTTCATATTTTTGGCTCTATTGATATGGTCAATTACATTTGTTGGTTTGTGTATGTTGAGCCATCCCTGCATTACTGGGATGAAACCCACTTGGTCATGGTATATAATCTTCTTGATGATTTGCTGCATTCTGTTTGCCAATATTTTATTGAGAATTTTTGCATCTATTAGGGAGATTGGCCTGTAGTTCTCTTTTTTGGTTGGGTCTTTCTCAGGTTTTGGTATTGTAGTAATATTTGCTTCCAGGATTTAGTTAGGGAGAATTGCTTCCCTTTCAATTCCTTGAAGAGTTTGAGGAGTGCCAGCATTAAATCTTCCTTGAATATTTTGTAGAATTCCACAGTGAATCTGTCTGGACTTGGGCTTTTCTTTGTTGGGAAGGATTCAGTTACATTTTCAATTTTGTTAATTGAAATTGGGTTGTTCAGCAGTTTTACTCTTTTGTGACCCATCATTGTTAATTCATATGTTTCTAGGAATCTGTCCATTTCTTCTGTGTTACAAGCCTATGAGTGTAGAGGTTTTTGAAATAGGTATTGATGATGTTCTGTATTTTCACAGGACCTGTAGTGATTTCACCTTTTTCATTCCTTATTGCATGAATTTCAGTTTTTCTTTCCTTTTTTAAATAAGGTTGGCTAGGGTTTTATCAATTTTATTTATTCTTTGAAAGAACTAACTTTACTTCATTGAGTCTATGTATTGTTTTCTAGTCTCTATTGCACTGATTTCAGCTGTGGTCTTTATAATTTTCTCCCTTCTTTTGTTTTGTGCTACACTTGCTCTTGTTTTTCTAGATGTTTGAGGTGTAGGATCAGGTTGTTTATTTGTGTTCATTTTGTTTTCCTGACGTGGAAATTCACTGCAATACATTTTCTCTGAGAACTGCTATCATTGCATCCCACAGATTCTGGTAAGATATTTTTGCATTTTAATTTGCTTGTAGGTGCTGTTTAATTTCTTCTTTAATTTCCTTTGTGACCCACTAACTGCTCCAGAGTGTATTATTCAATTTCCATGTGTTTGTGGGGTTCTTGCAGTTTCTTTTGTCATTAATTTCTAGTTTCATTGCACTATGATCCAATAACATGTATGGGGTAATTTCAATGCTTTTGCATTTGCTTAAGCATGTTTGGTGGGCTAGTATATGGTCTGTTTTAGATAATGTTCCATGTGCTGCTGAGAAGAATGTATATTCTGACATTGTTGGGTGGAATGATCTATATATCCACCAAGTCCACTTGTTTACAGATGTGATTCAGTTCTATTATTTCTTTGCTGATTTTCTGTCTAATTGATCTGTCCCTTTGTGTCAATGGCATGTTAAGTCTCCTGTTATTATTGTTTTATTGCTTATTTGATTTTTCATTTCTGTTAATATTTGTTTTGTGTAGCTAGGTGCTCTGGGATTTGGTGCATCTATATTTAATATTGTTATCTCTTCCTCTTGAAGTTTTCTTCTAACTAGTATATAGTGATCTTCTTTATCTCTTTGGATCATTCATGCTTTGAAGTTCACATCGTCTTCAAACAGAATAGCTACTCCTGCTTTTTTGGGGGGATCCTGTTGCATGGAGTATTGTTTTCCATTCTTTGACTTTCTGTCTATGAGTTTCTTTTTGGGATAAATGGGTTTCTTGTAGATAGCATATGGTTGGATGTCGTTTCTTGATCAATTCTGCCCGTCTGTTTCTTTTGATTGCTGAGTTGAGGCCATTTACATTAATGGTTATAACTGTTATATATTGGTTTATTGTTGACCTGTTATCTTTCTGCTGTTGTATCTTTACCTTTCCATTCTGTTTAATTGTCTGCCTTGCTTGGTGGTATCTATGTGTATCTATAATGTGTTTCAGTATTCTTTGTAGGGTTGGTTTGGTGGTCATGAAGTTCTTCAGCAGTTTTTTGTCATGGAAGTATCTTATTTCTCCATCCATTTTGAAGGGCAGTTTTGCAGGGTACATCAGTCTGGGTTGGAAGTCCTTTTCCTTTAGGATCTGAAATACTTCCCTCCATACTCTTCTTGACTTCATTGTTTGTGTTGAGAAGTGTGCTGTGATTCTGATAGGCTTTCCTTTATATTTGATCTGTCTCTTTTCTCTAGGAGCTTTTAGTATATGTTCTTATGTTGGATATCTGGGATGTTGATTATTATATGTCTGGCTGTAGTTTTCTTTTGGTTATGGTTACTTGGAGTTCTATATGCTTCACTGATGTCTGTGTCAGTTTCCATTCTCATGTTTGGGAAATTTTCAGATATTACTTCCGTAAGTAGCCTCTCAATGTCATTTGTGTTGTCAGCTTTTTTGCTTATCCCTATCAATCTTATGTTGTTTTTCTTTGCATCATTTTGCAGCTGTTAAATTGTTATTTCCTGATTCCTTGTTATTTTTAAAAGATCTTTCCTTTCCTGTTCCCTAGCTACAATCTTGTCTTTGAGGTCTGAAATTCTATCTTCACTTTCATTGAGGCGGTTTTGTCAACTTTCAATGGAATTTTTCATTTGCTGTCTACCTCTTTGAATCTGCTTCATGCATTGTGTTTGTTTCTTGTATTGTTCATTCAGTTTCCAACTTTTTGCATTGTTCCTCTAATTTTTTAACTATGTCTTCTTTAGATGTGTTCAGCATTTCTTTCATCATGTTTATCATTTCTTCTTTTACCTGGGAGATTAATTGTGATCTGTGTTCTTTTATAGCTCCCCAGAGTTGTATCTTTACTTCAGTTTTTATCATTTCAGTGATTTAATGCTTTGCCTTGCATTTTTTTCTTTGTCTATGTCTCCTACACTTGCTTGGGTTAGGTTGAAAGTTTGAGATTGCATTTTACTCTTTAATTTTGTCATTTTTCTACACTTCTGGATTTTAAGCAATGTTTCAAAGCTTCTCCTGTGCACTAGGAACCACCTGATCCACTTTTGGCTCCCAGGGAAGACTGCAGGCAACTACTGGCTGCTTGGAGGTCACTGGCATGTCCAAGTTAGGCCTACTGGGACTCCTGTGTACCCTCCCATGATTTAGGATGCTTGTCATGGTCTTACCAGCTAGGAGCCACATTCCAAAGCTTCCCCTGCATGCTGGGAATCAACTTGCACACGTTCAGCTCCTGAGACTCTAAACAGTAAAGTTTCTTAATAAGTGGATATCTTTAGACACATATAAGTTAATCAATGGAAGTTTTAAGAAACTCATGAATAAATTGTACCATTCTAATAGAAGACAGTCCAGTCTTTAGTTCCTTAAAACCAAGCTCCTTACCACAGACATAACCATTTGTGAGTGTGTCAGAAAGAATGAGAATTTGAGGAAGATAATTTCTAGATAATTTTAATTTTTAAAAATCAGGTAACTGACTTAGAGCTTAAAATTCTTTGAATTTGAATGTAGTGGAACTTTGCAGTATGTTAAATTGCTTGCAGATAAATTAAATTTTTCTTCCTGTAATGTCTAAGTGAGAAGTTGGAATTGAAAGAGTTTAAATTTAAATTTCATCATTTCTATGTAGGTAAAATTTTGTTATTAATGTGTCTTTACACATTTTATCATTTTATATTATTTATCATTTTCTTTTATATCATTTCATAACATCTAATAAATTCTGTTATGCTATTTATGGTGATACTACGTGGAAATAAAAACAGAATAAAGATTTTTTACCTATATATGAATATAAGGCTAATCATACAGTTGACTTACTAAATATAATGCTCTGAACTATTTTTGAAATTATAGCAAATATATAATACAAATCCTGTAAAGATTTATAAGTGTGTTGCTGCAGTTAGAATGACCATTATAAACTCTTAATCTTCTTCAGAGACATATACCACTTTCCATACTGATTACAGTCTTAATATGTTGGACTTAACCCATTATATTAGGGGTGCAATAGGAAATAGCACTTCAATACAGAAATTTTACTTCTTTAGAAGTATTAATGCTTCTTTCCTTCATGTGCTATTTTGTTTTATTTTCAAGAGAAGTCAGATTTTCTAGTTTTCTGGGTTTTTTTTTCCCTCTAGATCTTCACTTACATCAATTCTGAGAGTAATTTCTTTAAACTAATGAGTTTGGAAGTATTAAATTGCACATGTATAGCTGTCCTTTTTTCCTTCCATTTTGGGAAGTTAAAAGGTATGGGCCAAAGATAGGACTTTTCATATGGATGCTTGCACATTTAGAATTCATTGGATGAAGCCGTGGTTTAATGAGGACATGACTCTGACAGTCTCAGTGTTCTGCACTGTGAATTTGTGTTTTGTGAAGAAGCATTATGGGACAATTATAGTTGACATGGGAAGATGAGGTATAGACAATATTTGTATATACTCACCTCTTTATGTAGTGTTTGTGATGGCAATGCATGATATCAGAAAGACACAAGAATATAAGGTAATCATGTGCTGTAGTTTGGATAACTGTTCCATAAAAGTCCATGTGTTAATAGACTCAGAACTGAGGGTGAAGTCTTCAGGAAATTGGGCCTCATGAGGAGTCTTAGAGCCAGTGGGACATGAATTTGAAGGGGATTATGGGACCCTGGGCATCACTTTTCTTTTGGGTTTCTTTTCCTATCAGCTCTTTACCAATTCCATCTCACACTTTCATAAAATACCTAATTCAATAGGTTTTCCAATTTTGGACTACAAGCTTGAAAAATCTTAAAGTGAAACAAAACTTATCTTTATATAAATTAATCATTTTAGGTATTGTGTACTTGTGATGGAAAGATAACTAGCACAGTGTGTAAAATCCATGACAAAGTAAGATAGACAGCTTTCAAAATTCATGTTTCCTATTCAAACTGTAATTCTCTTCAGATACAGAAAGAAGTCAGCATGTTCTAAGAAACTCAGAAAACCAAAGAAGCCTGTAATATACTCTCTAATTCATATTATTGCTTTGTATTTACCAGCAAAATGCATTGAAAGTGGTGACCTAGAGAGAAACAAAGAAAGAGAACTGGGTATACTTATTCTGCTCAGTTTTGACTTACGCACCAAGAGAGTGAAGATAATATTTGGAGAATGCCTGCAAGGAAAATTTAAATAAAAACTTTAATTAGTTCTGTGGTGAATTTCTGTATAACATTTACTGTTCCAAAAAGAATGAAACAAGTGTATATAAACAAGATACAAAATACTGATTGTGTATTTAAAATTGACATTGTTGTAATATAGAGATAACTAAGAATATTTATGTTTATAATTTAAATTTTTTTCACTCAGAAAAATTTTCAATATGAAACAAAAATAAAAACAAGGTAATCACATAATAATGGTATATTTGCATTATAGCATTACACTGTGTTGTAGAAGTATCCTGAAGAGGCTCATTTATCAAAATTGGTTCCTTGCTGGTTATTTTATTGGGAGGTAGTGAGATATTTAAGACATAGAACTTACAGGAATGTTAAACACTCTTAGGTGAATGCTCTCATAAGTAAAATTGGGGTGCTGGAATATTCTGTTTACTTCATTTGCTGTTTTGTCTGTCATGAAGTGAGCAACTACTGCCAGCATCTCAGTGTGATGCATTACCCCCATAATCCCAAAAGCAGTGAACCAAAGTCCATGAACTAAAATTCCCAATGTTATGAACCAAAATTAACTTTTCATCTTTTTCAGTTTCTTTTCTCAGGTATATTGTTACTGTAATGGAGAGCTAACTAACACAAATGTCTCTCTAACACATTTTTTCTGTCTATGAAAGATAAGTTCCCACATTTTTTATTTTGCCAAAATCAGATACTTTTCTCATCAGAGAGGAACAGGAAAAATACATATTGTATATGCCTCATCTGCCCATGTCAAGTATAATTGTCTCATAATACTTCTTCACAAAACACAAATTCACAGTGTAGAACACTGAGACTGTCAGAGTCCTGTCCTCATGGTTTCATGGCTTCATCCAATGAATTCTAAATGTGCAAGCATCCATATGGAAAGTCCTATCTTTTGCCAGCACTGTGTGTGTAAACAGTTCTTTACCAATGTAATTTGTTCTAGGAGCATTCTTGTTGGGAAATAATAACCACAGGCTTCAGCCTTGATTTTGGCTTATGCTTTGTATTAAATAACTTTTTATAGTTGTGTCAAAAATACTGAAGAATAGTAACTTTTAAAGAAGAAAAGATTTATTTCAACTCAGCTGTTTGAGTCCATGCTTACTTGGGTCTATTTTTTCTGGGCTCATAATGAAGCATAATATGGCCACAGATGTGACAGAGGAGCACAACTTATCTCACGGCAACCAATGAGCATAGAGAAGAAACCATGTACTCGTCTGCTGCCGCCTTTTTTGTTCCACGCAGGCCCCCACACTCTTAGATGATGGCTCCCACATTCAGAATTGGTCTGCTTCCTCAGTGTTCTCACTTTGATGTTCTGCACATTAATCATCTATGGAAACACCCTAATGCATTCACACACACAGAGAGAGAGAGAGAGAGAGAGAGAGAGAGAGAGAGAGAGAGAATCAGAGACAGAGACAGGACAAAGACAGATGTTTTACTGATTTCTGATTTTACCCAACAAGTGGATTACAAAGATTAACAGTCTACTGAGAAAAATCTCTACTAGTATAAAGCAATGAGGACTGTTTACACTAGTATCCTGATGACAATATAACAACAACAACAAAACACAAACTGAGTTGCAGTTTGCTAAAGGAAACAGTTGAAATTACAGTAAGCAATGATCTCATAAAATAGTCTTAAAGTAAGAAGGGAAAACACAAGGTAAGTTCTGGTAAATCAGTAACATAGAATAAAAGTAGACTTTAGATTCTGAGAAATGATAAAAGAAACCTTTGTAATACAACATAAAGAAAGACAAAATAGGAAAAGAGTAGAAAAAGAACTCACTGAGAAAGGATAGACAGACAAGTAACAGACCTGCAACATAATCAACTGATCTTCCATAAAGGAGCAAAATAAATGCAATGGAGATAGAATAGTCATTACAATAAATAATACTGAAACAACTAGTTATATATGTGAAAAACGTTAGTCAGAATGGATCTAACCATCAACAAACTAAAGTGGATCAAACATCTAAATATAAATTTCAAAGCAATGGATCTCCTAGAAGATATCATAACATAAGTGAACATACAGGTACTTTAGATAGGGTGGTGAGTTTTCAGAGGCAACATTGACAGTATAATCTGAGAAAGCCCTAATAAATCAGACTTAATTAATATTGAAAATATCTGCTCTATTATCTAAATTTTGTTTTGTTTTGTTTACTCTTGTTGTCAACCTAAAACTGCTTTAAAAGTAATTTGTACATAAAAAGAAGAATAAAATATTTGTGTAAAATTCATGAAGTAGATACAAAGAATTTTTTTCAGGTTTTATGGTAAAAGTAGCAACATTTTCAATCATCAAAAAACAAAACAGAACAAAATAAAAATTTTGAGCCTATTCATCTAAACCTAAACCTAATTTTTTTTCACGATTGGTGATTTTTCAGCTCTACTAACAGTCATGTTCTTTTTCTATACTTGCTCTCTAGTTTTTCCCAACTATTCTTTTCAGTATTAATGTTTTTATACTCTCAATTACCCTTCTCTATACCTAGCTATGAACATATCTCAGTCTTGTAACTGAATATTATCTCTTGATTCTCAAAATTCCTTTTAAATTGGCTGAATATAATGATAAATTGATATTATCACATCTCCATTTCTATTTTTAGTGAGCTTTCTTCTTCTATGAATAACTAAGCTACAAGACCCAAATTTACACATGTTCATTATCTATGTATGACAAATATGCATACATAGCCAATCCATTATGGATCATTACCAATACCATGAAAAGCCTTCATAATCACCACATTTACAAAGGTGTTCGATTGTTATGATGTGCATCTGTATTTTCCTGACAAATAGCAAAACACAGTGCATGCACAGCATTTGCAATTTGGGAAAGCTAATTAGATTCATATTCCAAACTACTATATTGCATATATGCATGAACATACATATAGGCATGTATGTCATACATACATAAATTCTAAGCACTATATAAAAATGCTGTTCCACAAAATCATTTTTGTTAATTTTATTAATATAGTAATAACATTTTTGTTCTTAAAATTGAGGAAATATGAAAAATAAAGATATTTTCATTGTACTTGTTCTATTCAATTTTCACAGATGATTGTACATAGATGTATAAATGTTTTATGTATTACTTATTATATTAAAATATCCTTGTAGATGGTTTGATTATTCCCAAAGAAACAGTGATGAAAATACAAGTAACATTTGCTAATTACTCATTTTTTCAGATTTGGATGGATGAAATGCTAGTCAAAAACCCTTACTGTTATCTTTCAGTAGCCAGTCAAAAGTTCTCCATCCACAGAAATATGCTTAAGAATAGGGGCTTTATGATTTAAAACTAACATGTCCCATAGAAGCTTCATGTTTTCAAAGTTGGAGCTTTGGAATGTGCCTGAATCATGGGGTATTATGTTAACGAGTGGGTTAATTGACTGATGGGTCAGTAGCTGAATGTACCATTAGGAAGAGGGACCTGGTAAGAGCAGGCAGATCAGTAGAAACATCATCTGGAAGGGCATAAAATTGTCTCTGGCTCCACCCTCTCTCTCTGATTCCTGGTTGCCAATATTTGAACAGCTTTCCAGACAATTTCCTTCCTCCATAAGTGTTCCTGTCTTTGACTCTGTGTGTACTGATCCACTGAACCCATAAGCTAAGTTAAACCTTTTCTCTTTAACTGGTGGGTGTAAGGTATTGTGTCTCAATGGTAGAAAATCTGATTTATGCATGAGGTTTATCACTACACACAATGGAGCTAGAGCACTAGGCTGTCACTGACTAGCTAGGGAGTTTAGAGGTATCTTTTCTCCTCTCTATGTGGGATTTTCTCATCTATAAAAGAGGATAGAAACTAGTCTAAGTCAACATTCTGAGAATTACACAGAATGACAAATGGTATTATCATAAGCTGAATCATATTATTTATGCAGAAATGAATATTAACAGTAAGATATTTTATGAATTTGCATTTTCTCTCTGTGCTTTGAGATTTTATACAACACAATTCCACTGTCAAAGGATGGGCAGTCTATGTGAGTTTTAACCTGCAAGTTAAAACTAGGAGAGAAACTAGGAGAGAACCACCTAGTTTTGTGATATGAAATGATACTAATATTTTCCCTAATGGATATCTGCAAGAAGCTAATTTATCTTCACTTATCATAATGAGAAAGAATATAAGGATTTTTATACTAGGAGATCTTTCTATAATCCCAAATAAAACTGTTTAAATTCAACTGTAGACAAATATACTAAAATAGTTTCATGGAAAAGCAATGTTGGATATCTGATTACAGAATTTCTCCTGGTCTTTCCTCTATTTAACTATTGGAAAAATCATACACCAGTTATTTAAAAAAAAAAAGTTAATGGCATCAATTTTGCTAAACTTTCAGCCTTCCAAAATCTCTTCCTTATATTATTCTCTTTAGTATAATTTTGTAAAGACTTGTGAAAATTGGCCTTAAAGTAGAGTAAGCAAATAAAGCAATTATTTACCAGATAAAAAGTATTGGATCATATACATAAATGAAATAAACTAAATGTTCAGTGCCACTAGCATTCACATGACCTCATCCTTTCTTTCTTCTGACTTCTTCCTTTCCTACTTGCTTTCCTTTCAATCTTTCTCCTCTTTTGCTTTCACACTTTCTTCCTTCCATCTCATCTTTCAATTAGCAATAATTGCACCTCAGATAAACCTCATTGGCTACGATACTACCACTGTGCAAAGCTTCCATCAATTCTTTCTTTTTTCCTCCTCACTTCTTCACGCTTTCTCTCTCTCTATCCCACCTGCTTCCATTTCTTCATTTATTATTTTATTAGTTCACATGTTCTGACTATATCTTTAAGAAGAAAATTCATCATAAATAACAGTTTTTATACCTCATAACAATCCTACAAGATAATGAGCCTTATTATCCTCATTTTACAGAATTTAAGGCACAAGTTTACATAGCTTTGCCAAAGTTACACAGGCTGTATGTGGATGTAAATGTGGATATCCTGAACCTAGACATTTTAATGAAATAAATATCATTTCATGCATGATCCTATTCTAAACTATTACAAAATTCAGTGACATTTCTAAAATGACATTGCCTGAAAAACTCTTATCTTTGCTTTGCATGCAGATCCAGATATTTAGCACATGTGTACTTGTACACATTCCAGAGTAGGAGGATAATTTGAGATGAAGCTGATGATTACATCATGTCACTGCCGGCACAAGTTATCTGGTGAGTCTTGCCTTTTGCTAATCGTGTATTTTATGTGCTTTAGTGTATATTTATCCAAACATAGAACTTAGCAATTTCATCTGATTCCATAGGAAATCCAACAACAAGAAACATTTGGAATTTATACAATGGTATCAAAATCACAAGGATATATAAAGAGTTGTATCATTCTTTGCACACTCTTTTGTGTCAAATAATTTCCTTCATTTTATTATGATTGTCTTGATGTTTTCCTCTTTTTATCAGTTCTCTGTTTTATCTCCAGTTTATCCTTTCTTTGTTGTGCACATTATTATCTGACTTCGACTTTAGTTTTTGTATCAGATAACTCCCAGATCTTGAGGTTAAAGAATATCTTCTGATCTTCCACCCAGGAAGGAATCATGTCGCTTTAAAATGAAATGAACCTATCTGTACAGAGAATAGAACTCTTTCACCCAATTATAAGTGATTCTGTATATTAAGAAATGAATTGTTCAAATCTGTGTATGTGTGTATGTGTGTGTGTGTGTGTGCACGCGCGCATGGGCACATTCACTAAAAGGAGAGGAAGAGAAACAATGCAGGCAGCAGATGATGCAAAAACTCAAAAAGTTTGTGATAGAACTAAAAAATACAGATAGAGAATGATAAAACTCTAATAATAGCTATCTGATTATTTCATTCCTCATTCTCTAGAAAGCAGAGTCCAAGGCAAAGACTTCAAACATTGACACTTTACAAAGAAAACGAAAACCCAGAAAAGATGAGAAAATGAATCAAGAATGGATGTGAAACCGTACAAGTTATGCATTTCTCTGCTATGCCTTTATATGTAACAATCTACAGAAACATTCATGGAATGTCCTTGTTGACACATAAATTGAAAAACTACACAGGAAGAAAAGGCAGGAAAACCATATCAACTTGTGTAGTTCCTGTTTCCTGTTTTCCACTGGTCAGTACTTACCCCACACAAAGTTAATAGCTATACTCACTTAGTTTGTACCAGGCTGATCTTGGACTCATAGCCATCCTCCTGCATCAGCCTCCTGAGTGCTAGGAATACAAGCATGTAATACTATACCTGGCTTAAACTATATTTTTAAATTCTGAGTAGATTATAAGGTTCAGATAGCTAATGACCTGCTTTGTGATATTTTATTCAACTAAAGATTATTAGATTCAAGCACATGCCATTTGTCTTGCTATGACAGTCAAGAGACAAAGGTTGGTACTCTAAAGTAAGGCTGTCTATGACCTCGAGGCGGTTATATCTCTGTGAGCAGCTGACAAGTGTCTTAAAAAGAGAACAAGGTTGTGTTGTTTTCCTGTGGATATTTCCATGTGCTAAAAGAAACAACCCAAGAGAATTACACAACTTCATTGTACATCTCAGTACAAATGACTAATAATCTCCCTCAGTTTTCTCTTTTGAAAGAAAGAAAAAACAAGAATACCTTGCCTTTCAGTTAGAAGAATTTACAATCATCATCTTTATAAAGATAGAACCAATGACTTTGGGAGAACAAATTGTTCATTATTTGTATCTGTCTAGATCATTCATGTTCATTGACACAGTTTACTTATATTTCTTGGTTTTGTGACATCAAGAAACATACTTACATTATCAAAGTAGTGTAAATTTTGCCTTTTTTGTAGTTTACTGTTAATAATCAAAGTTAGATTATGTTTTATTTGCTAAGCAGTTCTAAACAAATTCTCCTTCAGTATATTTAGGCCACCTTCTGTATCAGCGATTTTATATCATAGGTGAAAATATTAAAAAGGAAAAATGACAACTATATATAACATGTACCGACATCAATATAGAACTCATATTTTGGTCACTCCCAGAAAAACAAGTGTAAAAGTATTTACTTTGAATTATGTAATATAAGTCATCTGGAGATTATTTAAAGTACATGCAGCTCTTTCCCTTCTTGTTGCTTTTGTTCTCTTCTGATACATGAATTGTTTCTCCTCTGGGATGTCCCTCTGCTAAACCACACTGTCTTGAAGCCAATCAACTATGGGCTGAAAAAAAATAAAGTTGGCAAATAAAGTCATATGCAAATACCATGATGTTTTACATAAGGGACCTGGACAAGGTGAGACATTGATAGCCAGAGGAATTCTAAAAGCACTGTGTTTGAATACCAGAGGAGTGATGGCAATTGCTTATAAACCCTTTTCTAGATATAGTACAGCAAATTGGACATATTGTGTAAGAAACTTGAACCAAAAAAATATTTTCATACTTTGTTGAATCCCTAAAATATTAATTTACCTCAGGATTCTATCCTCACCATTGCTATTTTTCTCTCTACTATATTAAACTGATGTCATGTACTTACTGCTCTAATTTGAATTTTTATCTATGCACTGATGACTCCTAAAAATAAAATTCCAATTGAACATTTTCCATCAAGCTCAAGAAATGAATGTATAATATGGTCAGAACACCTGTATTTGGATTATCAATATCACCTGAAAATCATTATCTCTTATGGTGAATTCATATTTTTGCTGCAAAACTGCCTTATAGCTCTATACTTTTTATCTCATTTTGTAAAAATTATGTTTATTCTCTTACCCATATTAGAATACAGAAAATTATATTGGTAGTTTTTTTAGTCTTTCCTTCACTCTCTACATCCAATCATTCACCAGACATCTGAGATGTTTTGGTCTTGTCCTGGAACAGCCAAAGGCAATTTCAAAGTACATTCATCACTATGCAAAGATTAAATACTATCAAGTAGGCAATTTTGTTTAAAGCAACATATTCCTGATATAAACAATGTTACATTGCATTCCCTGCATTTTATCTGAAGAATGATTTGCTTTGTCTGAATTTATTTGAATGGTCTCTAAGAGCACTTATGCTATAGGATAATATTGTTTTCATCTTCTCTCACTCTTCCTGGTTTTACTACTTTTGTTCTTCCACACTGATCAACTTGCTAGTCCTTGTATTACATATGAAAATTTTACATATGGATTTTTCACTATATATATATATATATATATATATATATGCACATATCACTTGACTTACTTCTCTTAGTTTGAAAAATGGCATACTCACTTAAGCATTCTCCTCTTGATGTTATTTGATACTGCAATTCCTTCTTTCAATGCTCCTTATTCTCCTCTGTCCAACACCAATCACTACCAAAGATGTTTCATACTTGGCACATTATGTAAAATTTATTTGCTGTTTTCTCTTTCTAGTAGAATGTAAATTTCTTAATGGTCAATATTTTTGGTCATTCTCTCCTGGCATGCTTTAGTTGTTTAAAGAAATATTTAATTGATGAATAATTGAATAATACTAAGGTCTCAATGATGAACATGATTTAATTGTAATTGTGTTTATGGATCTGTCATATAGAATGATGAAAAAGAGTATGAGTTTTAAGCCTTTTATAATTTTTTAGATTTTAGAGACTATACCAATTGATTTTGAAATTTAATTACATGTGAATAATGATAATTTTATATATTATTAATCAGATTGCAGATTTTGATTTTATTATACTTCCATTTACATTTGAAGTATGGAGGCAAGAGACACTGGGAAGTTTTCTTGTGGACAGATACTTAGTAAACCATAGAATGCCACAAGTACATGAAGTCGGGTGAATATTGGACCTTTTCCATATGGCTAGTTTTATTTTTTTTGTGAATTAATTAAAATAGACTGTTTTGTCCCATTTGAGAAAATAATCATTAAAGTCTACAAGAAAAAAGGCAATAAGTTTTATTCTGTACATGTACCCACTCCTCAAAATGATTGTAAAGAGATGGGCTGCAAACATAAACTAATAAAAATAAAGTAACAAAAAAGAAATGGAACCATGAATTCCATGAAAAACTTCACAATGAATGTTATGGGTTGTTTCTCTTCCAAAATTGTCACCATGATGGTAACATTAAGAAGTGTGGCCTATAAGAGGTGACTGTTTTCATAAATAGGATAATTATTGTTTTATAAATACCTTGAAACTGTAAATCACTTTTTATAAACCCTAGAAGAACTTAAGCATATCTAATGGGAAAAAGTAGAAACAATAAAGCTACATGGAATTTACAAGTCTTAATGAGATAAATTTTGCTGGATTCCATTTGATAAAAATAGCATCAAAATGTATTATATTGTAGTATTGTAATATAACTCTGGAAGTTTAAATTTCAGACAATTTTATGTTTAAGACACTGTTCTGTGTTTGTGAATTTTTTTTAAGTTTACAGATGTCAGCATGAAAGGACTGCACTGTGATCAACTTTAGCTTAGTGTCTGCTGAAGGCTGTCCCGAGAGTGTACATGGGTCTGAATGAAGGGAAGTAGCTGACAAGTTGAATTTTTCATGGTATAAAAACTTCATTTATTTTAAATTGGAAAGATCTTTAACAATGTTCTCTCTCTCCTTTTCTCCCCCCTGTCTTTCTCTCATCTCTCTCTTTTGCTTAAGTGATTCCCTTACTTTTAAAGAAAATAAAGTCCTCTTTTTTATTATTTATTATCCAAAATCATCCACCCATTTTAGCTTTCCCTTGGATTTAGAGACTCAGTCCTTAATGTCTTACACAAATGCTTTGACAATTGACCTACAGATGTTCTGTATTAGGTGTTTTTCTAATACCTAATACATCACATGCTTATTAATAACCTGGTAAAAAGTTGTACAGAATTTGACTTATGTTATTTCTAGCATGGTAGAATTCTGGTACAAGACTGCATGCTGTATCTCTTGACAAATTTTCTTCAAGCATGATGTTATTCATTGAAGACTTGGCAATTCTTCATTGCACAGTAGTCTTCCCATGAGTTCCTTATCTGACAAGTGCCTCACTGGTCCATTTTATCACAGGCTTGTACCTTTTTCTGACTTCTGTTTTGTTGACCTGTTGCAGAAATTTTCAAGAGGAAACAGCCTGTCACTCAGCTGCTATAACTCAAGTCCAAACAATTTTTGGAGCTGACCACAAACTTTCTAAACTGGAAAACCAGAAAGGAAAATAGAAAAACAGAACTGACAGTCACTTGACTGATAAATGTTCTTGTCTGTCTAATGACTCTCTGTGATAAACTCATACTAACTCTGATGTCCAAAGTGAAGGTAGGGTGGGAAACAGCCATCTTTTTATTTCCAAATCCACACTGGGGATATCAGAGGCCAGTTCTGGTATATATTTCTTGTTAAATTCATTTTCATTTCACATATAAAGCTTTTTCAAATACCTTTGAAAATAAATTAGTAATTTGAATATTAGATTTACTATGTGTTAAAGTTTTTGTACTGTAATCATCATAACCTGGCTTTCCTTAACTCTTGATTAAGTTTTGCCACTGGGGTTATTTTTGTGATTCATTAGCTAAGTAAATTTATGTGTATGATATATGAGATTTGTTATTTTAAAAGTTATTTCTATGCAAAGGAGAAAATATGCATCAACACAAAGAACCCAATTCTCAAATGTTATTAAGTTACATTAAGTCTTACTGTCCATGCCACCTGTCAAGTGTTTTATTTAGCCTGATTTTGAAGTTGAAATGATTTACTCTAATTACTTATAAATATTTTAGAAGAACGGCTATAAATTAATCCTTGAAAATTTGACATTGAAAAGTGTTTAAACTTTCTGAACCTTCATATAAAAATCTGAATCTAATTCAGGTAACTTTGAGGAATTCATATAAGCACACAGGGTGAATCTGATACATGACTAAATAATGTACACGAAGGATGATACACATCCCATAATCAATGAAAAGAGATCAACTGTAGTAGTTTATTGAGTTTTATTTAAAATACGGTACATGAGTACATTATAAGTATATCTTGCAGTAAAATATGTAGTGTACCGACCCCAGTAATCAACGAGGTCAAATTAGATTTTAAGGCTCTCTGCACATGCAATCAGGAATGAAGCATGGTATAATGTATATTAATGTGTTCAGAAAGAATTTTTTGCCTCTTATAATTTCTTTCCTTTAGATCTTTCTATGTTTTAGAAAGATGAATTACATCAGTTTTTTCACTAGGTAAAGCCCAATGTCAAATGAAGTATTTACTTGATTTAACTTAAATGCAAAAATTTTAAAGTAAAAGAATATTTTACAATGTTTCATTTGTTCAGTCTATGTCCAAACCTTTGCCATATGGGCACAATCAAAAGAATAAAAGGATATAATTCTCTGTCCAGAAGACAGATGTTATTTAAGGAAGGTAGGAACATAAACAATAGGAAAAGTATGGTTACTATTAGGGAACTTAGGAATGGCAAAAATATTGATCTGGAAAGATTTATCTCATTTTAAAGTAACCACTTTCTAAAATTTGAAGTTCTTCCCTCAGTAGTAGTCAAATCCTTGTACAAGATGATATTTGCCAACACCAGGTAGTCAGGAATTGCACAGATAGAACATCCTTACCTGACATCCTAGGATGTTTCACATACTATGCTTAGAATTGCAATTGTTTATCACCAAATCATGAAAAAGAGACTCAATTTCATATTTGACCTTTCAGAAAGTAATAGTTATTTTAGACATGTATATTTTAAAACTCTTAATATGTATAATAACATTATGGCATTTTTTTCCTTAACAATATATAGCTAAATATTGCATCTTTTTCCTTGGTTTATGTACCAATTTTACACAATGAATGTAAATATTATGTAACTCAAACTTATACAAAAGAACAAAAAGTAGGAGGTCAAGGCATGGGTAAAGGAGAGAGAGAGGGAAATCAAATGTAATGTACCAAACCATAAGGAATGTAAACATGCATTCTTTTTTTTTTAATCCATACCAGGGATTGAACTCATGACCATGTGCTTATAAGGCAGGCACTTATGGCACTGAGCTAAATCCCTAGCCTGACACACTTGTACTACTAAGTTGATATAAAATATTGCATTTGTTAGAAAATAAAACACACTTATTTTCTTCTATTATAAAGAATTTAATAGCCTGGGAATGTACTTTCTTAGCAGAGCAATTTTCTAGCTTGTACATGGACCTGGGCTCAATTCTAGGCACCACTGAAAAATAACAGTTTATATAAACAATTTTAATTTCATAAAAATCTACAGAAAAAAAGAAATTATTTTATTGAGATCACTGAACAATTTACACTCATTTTAAATATGCAAAAGTGACACTGTGGAATGAGCAAATTACATAGAAAACAAGGAGCTTCAACTCGTACACACTTCAATTTAGAATTTTCATGCCCCCCATGAAGCTGATTGAGAAATTCAAAATTGCATTTGATATTAGAATTTTGAAGTGATTAACCTCTTTAAGTTTGCTTGTTTCATGAATATATTATTTTTATATTCTGAAAGCTGCTTTTTCTTTGGAATAATGTTCAAGAGCTTTCATTATTTGTCTTTTTACTTGAACTGTCTTTTAAGAATATATAAGTGCACTTAGAAAAAGGATAATAGAAAATTTCCTTCAAGTTTTGTCCAAATGAGCACACTGCTATAGAAGCTAAAGCTTTAATAAGTGTGGGGAATTGGTGGTAGCTTAAATGTAACAGATTATATCATGACACATTTACTGAAGGTGTCCTCTTTGATACTCTAACACAAAAAAAAATATGAGGATTGAAATGGCAAAGAATAAAAGGTAGGCATTGAATTTAATGATCCCCCATGTTTATATCCAAAAAGCTATGAAATGCAAAGATGGAAAATCAACTTTACTCTAGACCACATTTTTTTCTTGGAGAAATGAAATTTTTAATGTTAAGTTGCAGGTCCTGGATGTGGAAGGAAATTACAAAAGGTATAAAGGGTCGTGAATTGTTTCATTATTGTGATTAGAAAGGAAAAACAACTCTGTTGGAAGATAAAAGATTCTACTGCTACTGTATATTTATGGCAATTATTTTCTGCTTTCTTACTTGCAATGTCACCATATTAACTAAATTTCACATGACAAATAACCTAGTGATTATACAAATGGCAACAGAAAGTTCCTTCCAACACCCTTTTTCTAACAATCATTATCTACACTCTGTTCACAATTGTGTAGACATAATATAACATTTGGAAATGCCTACTATATGCAGGATAAAAACAGTAACTAGTAGATCAGTTTAAAATTTCATTAACATGGCAATAAATCCTAAGGTGAGTTCATACAGTTTAAATTTAGCATAATGGAGAAAAATGGACAAAATCATTTGTATTAAATTGGATAAGCAAAATAAAAATCAAACAGGAGCAGCTAAACCCAAAGGGTGAGAGAAAGAGCTTATTTGCATTCCAAAATTCCAAGTACTTAACTTTTTACTTTTCATGATGTTAAATGCATTATAAGTAGAGAATCAAAAATTATCAGTATTATCATTGCTCTTCCACTTATATCTAGAAATGCTTATGTATGAAGAGCACCTATTTACAAAATCTATTGCAAATAAGAAAACTTAGTTTCTATTCTTGTATAATTGGTGTGTGTGTGATGTAAAATACAAGAAAATGAATCTACATACCTATACATAATTAACCTTTTAGTATATATGCATTAATTAAATTTTGGTTATGTTCTTGGAATAGATATTTTATAAAAGTCTGTGGGGTATTGTTGATATTAAAATAAGAAAAAATGCATTAAGAAGTATTTTTATGAATCATTTTAGAATAAATATCTATTAATGCTATGATTTTCCATTTTTAATATAGTTTAATGCTGAATGCTAAAGGAAAATATCTATCTGTAGGTATAATGTCAGTGTTTGTGTATGGTGTGTTTACTTTTGGAACATAATGAATTTATTTTAACTAATACATTTCTCAGATATATACTTTTTTTTCAAATGATTACAACACAATCACTGACATATATACTATCAGTGCAACACAAGCATATTAAATTTTTCAGCATATAAAAAGTTCTCATGATGTAAATGCAAATTTATATTTAAAAAGTGTCCTTTCTTATTTAAAAACCATTATTATACAATTAATCTAAGTTAAATGATTCTATAATCCAATTATTATTAATATTGGAATGGAAAAAATTAATTAATGTTCTTAGCATTTATAAGTAAAGAAGTAATGGTGAACTAATAATTTTTAGTTCTACCATTTTTGTGCACATTTATTGATTGAATTCTCTTATCAGAAGGAACTTATCATATATATAGTATATATATAATATCTATTACATATTTGTAATTCAAAAATGAGTTCAAAATGATATTTCTAACTTGCTATCAAAAATTATTTCCAATATTCTCCCTTGTCATGTGTGTGATACTTATTTAATAGTGAGAGTCATTCTCTTTATTTTTACAGCATTTTTACATTTATCCTGAATTCTTAACATGATGAGAAATTACAGAATCCTGAAATTATAACTTTTAGATGATAAACTACTTGCAGTTTCAAAACTTAGTTAATATTTTTGGATTTTAAAAAATTTATTATGGAGGAGGAAGTCCAAAGATGTCAGACCAGTAGGTAGCATGAGAGGGACCCTCTCTGAGAGAGACAGCTCAAATGCCAGAATAGAACACACTGGAGAGACCCAAACAGAGAGAGATGGACTCTCACAACCCAGGAAGAAATTAAAGTGCAAAAAACTGCTTGAATATGAGGTCTTGGGGCTACCATTAGAGAAGCTAATATAGGCGAGCATGGTGCCCTCCTTGAGCCACCAGAATTCCTGCCGGAGACATGACCAATCGATCTGCACTGAAGCGACTGGCTTGAGCCGCCGGAGCGTGGAGCTGAACAGCCCTGTGTGCAGCTCGCCTGGACCCGGCCCTGCATGCAATCCACCCAGAGGCACCATGAATTCACACTGCAGCCGCACTGAAGTCAGAGGTCAGGGAGCCCAGCAGTTCTCAGGGACCAGCATCAACACGCGGTGAGTGATGGGAATAAGACCCTCCCACGGGAAAGGGGCAACTGATTGGACAACATGTTGGATTTGGGCAGGAGAGCCCTAACTCCATAAGGAAGTGGCTTCAGTTGGTTCCTACCCTTGCCTAGCGGATTGGTGGAATTTCCTTGGACTGGGACATGCCCCTGGCCGGGACCCAGTGAGTCGCTACAAATTAATTCCCTGAGATCGGCACACACTCACGCAGTGAAGGCCTGCAAAGGTTGACTGGCCCGGAGGTGAGGAACCAGCACACACTGCCTGTGCTTGAACTTTAATCTCTGATAGCCAACTGAAGAAGGCAAAAGTTCCTAGACTGCATGCTCTAGAGGAGCCTTAACTAACAAGAAAAGGGTCTGGGAATTGCACTGTACACTTGTATGGAAGGAACCAAAAACATGACAAAAGGGAGAAATAAGAAAAAACCCCCAGCCCCCAGCCCTGAGAACATTGATCCAGGAGAGGTAAATACAAAAGAGATTGAGGGCAGCAAACATGCAACATCAAACACAGCATTAGCAGACATAAAGAGATACCTTCAGGACCTTGTAAGTGGGACCAAAACTGAAATATTAATTCAAATTAAACAAGAGATAAGTAGATTAATAAAAGAAAGGCTGGGCACCTCTCAAGAAGACACAGACAGAAGAATGGAGGAACACAAAAGGAGAGAAAAATTTAATGAAGAATACAAACAAAACCTAGAATTCATGAAGCAGATTTAAAGAGATTATCAGGAAACTAAAGATTCCATAGAAAAGCTGGCAAAACTGCTTGAAAGAAACCAAAGATAGACTATCAAAAATTGAACAGAGGCTTGCAATGTGTGATCCTGAAAGGGAAGATCTCTTAAAAATAACAAGGAAGCAGGCAGTAAATATACAAAGACTGGAAGATGACAAGAGGATCTATAACTTAAGAATAAAGCATGTGAATGAAGAAGCAGGAGTCAAAACACAGGAATTAAAAAGGCTATTCACAGAAATTATTAAGGAAAATTTACCAACCATAGAAAAAAGAAATGATAAGCAGACATATGAAGCATACAGAACTCAAGCAACCTACAACCAAAACAGAGATACACCCAGACACATAATAATCAAGATCCCAGAAATTCAATACAAGAGCAGAATATTAAAAGCCATCAGAGAAAAGAAACAGATCACCTATAAAGGAAAACCCTTCAAAATCATGGCAGACTTCTCACCACAGACAATCAGGTCAAGAAGAGCTTGGAGTGAAGTAATTCAAGCCCTGAAGGAGAACAACCTCCAGTCCAGATTGATGTATCCTGCAAAACTCTCTCTAGAAATTAATGGACAAGCAAGATGCTTCCATGACAAAAAGGAACTGGGGGAATTTGTGACCACCAATCCAACTCTACAAAAAATATGAAGGCCATTTTAGAGAGAGAGAACCAGAATACGAGCATTTTAGGAACAGGGGCAGAGAGGCCTCAGTGAACGGGGCAGATAGTGGAGTGGAACAGAAAAATAGACAACCAATGGCAGAAAAATGGAATAGCAGAAATAAGGCAGAGAAGATTGGCTGTAATCACTAGCATAGATGGCCTTGAAATATTAACAGAGAGAAACACAGGCAGAGTAGATCAGGAGATAGGGTCCACTGAGATGCTCTGTATAGGAAGGCAGTGGGACCCAAAACAAGCAGTGCACCCCATGGGAGTGAAAGGGGAGGAATTGTCTAAAAGAGGGAGGCAGAGGATATTGTTAATTGGATAACAAGATTTAAAGTTGACATTATTCTCACCTCTCTGCTTGGATGGATTATTTGCTGTTCCAGTTTTCTACTTACACTAGACTTGAGGACATGGTCAGCTATCCCAAAAATAAGAAGACGTATTATGTTAATCATCCCTAATTTTCCTAGTAACTTAATCTGAAGCCCTTTATAACTTATACTGTCTTATTATGACTGATCTTATTTGAATCTGGTTTGTTAGATTGCTACTTTGTATTGACTAATTTTATTTAAATCTGTTATGATTAATAGCATCAAATTTAAGGGTATAGGCAACTATACTGAAGACGACAAGATTCACTAAGATACCCACTCTGGTTTGATTATTACTTGCTTTTGAAGTCTTATAATGTCTCCAATGCTTCATTTTTATTAATGTTGTTATACACAGCTGAGACATCATGGTAGCCATTGTAGATCACCTTTATTGCGATTTTATGTGATTTTTTTGCTTCATGCTTTTCTAGGAATTGTTTTGTTCTATCTTGCTTTGTTTTGTTTTTACCCCCAATACAGAAATGATAGATATACATGTAGAGACTCATGCATGTGTAGAGCTTATAAACAGTTTACAAGAACCAACTATATAACATATGTTGAAATGAACAACTACTTTGAAGAAAAAGAATCAGTACCCAGTGCTGATTCCATAATGTCATGATGTGAAATCCAGCAAAACTATCACTTTTTGTTCAATGTGATTTTAGCTTGCTTTGTCTTGTTTAAGTTCAGCACACATGAAGGTATGGACAGCTCTTTTGAGGAGAATGAGACACACTATGAGAGCCATTCTTGGCTTCCCTAATATCTGGCCTTGAAGACCTGAAATGCCCTCCTCATCCTGCTCAGATCAATTCCATACTATGTTGTTTCATGTGAATTCCCTGTATGTGACAATATGGACAACTATTTGGAAGAAAACACGAGCCAATGATAGAGAGTGAATATCTCTGATTGTCTAGTTTTGAAATTTATGTCTCTTACATTGCTTTCTTGTGACCTGCTTTGTTCTGTTTTGTTGTGTTTAATTTTACCCTTGTGATATAATTGCATGTATATTTGAGTGGGTAAGATGGATGACCATATTGCTGTTTTTATCACATCATGGAGCAGAACTGTTAACAGTCTCACTGTTTAAATGTCTACTTTACATGTTTTAGCTTTGTAATTTGAACAACTATTTTCAAGAAGTCAGTAAGTAATTTGTCAACTAATAATTTCTTAGGTTTTTTTTGTTGTTGTTCTTTTCATTTTTTCCTTGGAATTCTGTATTTTTGCTACCCTTTATTCTGTTTTGTTTTTTTTTCTCTTTAAATAAAATTTAAAAAAATTTAAAAATTTGTTATGAGAACTTATAATAATATTGTAGTCAAGAAATACTTGGATTATTTATTTTATTTCACTTGACCTTTAGTCTAACTACATTGTTTACCCTAAATTTGACTAAATTTATTTCTTTTGTTTTATTCTATTGTGGTTTCTTTCTAACTGACTTGTTTATTTATAATTTATTTATTTATTTTGGTTCTGGGACTTGAACTTAGGACCTTAAACTTGCACAGCAGGCATTTGTGCCAATGAGCTATATTACCAGTCCTTTGTTTATTTTTTAAATAAAAATTTAATACCTCTAATTGTGTTAATAGATATGCTTATCTTTCCATAACTTTGGAAATTCTTGTGTCTTTGATGATTTTGGAAAAAATAAATGTCCACATAAAAATGAAATTGAACTCTTTCTATTCAACATAGGCAACATTAACTTAAAATAGGTTAAAACTTAAATGTAATCCAAAACTATAAACCTACTAGAAGAAAATAGAGAGGAATGATTTTTTTTTGTACTGGGATGAGGGAATGATTTTTTTTTAGCAAGACATTAGACACAGGGGAAAAAAAGGAAAGCAGAAATCAGCAAACTAAAAAGACTTCTCCAAAAGAATCAGTAGAGTGAACAACTTTTGGAATGGGAAATGGGAGAAAATAGTTGCAAACTATATGCATGTCAAAGGGATATATATATTCAACTAGATGACAACAAATCTATATAACTGTATTCTTGTAAAGGGGCAAAAGACTTAAATATGTATTTCTCAAAAGAAGACATACCATTGGCCATTTGATGTACAAAAAATATTCTCAACATCACTAATCATCAATGAAATAAATACCAAAAGCACAAATACTTATTACACTCCCCAGAAAGAATATTTATCATCAAAAAGACCCCAAAATTTAGTAGAAAGGGTGAAGAGATAAGGAAAGTCCTCCATATTATTGATGGGGACTATAAATTAATAAAGTCATTTTAGAAAACAGGACACAATTTCCAAAAAAACAGTTTCAAATAGAACTTCCACAGGATTAAGCAAGCCTCTTACTTGGTATTCAAAGATTTGAAATAGTATGTTAAAACTATATTTTCACTCCGATTTTTTCCCCTGCACTTTTCACAGTAGCCAAGGTATAAAATCAGTCTGGGTTCTAGTCGGCTATTAAAAAAGGATGAAATAACATCATTGTGACAACATGGATGTATATGGAGGACAGTATAATAACTGATATAAGTCAGACATAGAAAGACACATATCAAAGGGTCTCAGTCATAAGTGGACCCTAAAACTGATGTCATAATAGGCAAGGGGGAGTGCTGATCAATGAATACACACAGGTAAGAGGAATGTGTATCAGGAGCTTTTTTACAAGGTGACAAAGTTAATGAAGGTATAATGTGTTCTCAAAAACAAGAAGAGTGCATATTATGTGGTCTTCCCACAAAAAATGATAAATGTGAGATAATGTATTTGTTAATTAGTGAAGTATAACCATGCTTCAATTTATACATGCTCCAAAATATTATGCTGTTTGTACAAAATAAATACAAACAATGTTATCTATCTATTCTAGTTCTTTTGATAGAAAGATAGATGATAGATATAGATAAATGGATAGATACAGATAGATGATAGATAGAATGATAGATAGATAGATAGATAGATAGGCAGACAGATAGATAATAGATGAAAATAGGGAATGATCTAGCCTGGAAGTACCTTCATATCAATTCAGACTTCTTTGCAATTACTTTTATCTTTGTTATTAATGTAGAATGATTTGTACTCCAACCAGTGAATTAAGGTAATATAATTTGGGAATTGCTTGAGGTTACTATTGTATTGCCTTTTGGTTTATATTTTTAAAATGTCCCTATGAAATCTCATTTGTTCGAATGATGAGCTTTTAGAAAGAGATTGGATCACAAGGTTTCTGTCTTCCTCAGTGGATTATACATAACAATTGTACCTAATACTAGTGCAATAATAGTATGAGGACATTCATTGGAAGTGATGGTAGGAAAGGTCTAGTTGTGGGATGGTGAACCTTTTAGAGCTTTCAAAGCTAGCAAACATCTGGCTGCAGTACCCATGCTGTAAGTCTGCCACTTCTGGGCTAGCTGAAGGCAGTGTGACTCATGAGAGCACGACCTTAAGCCAACACCCAGTCACTGCCCTCTTCCTCTTTTCCTCTTTCCTTTCCAGCTGCCATGAAATTAACAAATTTTTTCCCTCACACCCTGATATCATGATGTTCAGCCTCATGTCATGAGCACCACTGTGAAACCAACAGACCATGGACTAAAATGTTTGAAACTGTCTCAAAATAGAGCTCTCTTCTTGTAATGTGTTTATGATAGTACTTTATAACAGCAATGGAAGCTAGGCCAACAGAATTGAATTAATGAATCTTTTTATGTTAATGAGTATTGTTTTAATAAGTGTTCTAGTATTGCATTAGAAACAAAAGGTACAGTTTGGAACGTTTTGATCATTAACAAATTTTTACTATGTTCATACTTAGGAGCTGGACTTACCAATTTGTAACAGATATTTATTAAAGTATTTTTGTCCTTATGGCTTTCCTAAGAGTTTTTTTCATTATTTCCTAACATATTTCTGTTTCATCTATTACAGTGATATATGATCCATGGGCTTTTATTTTTATTATTATTATTGAAGTTTACCTAGAGCAAAAATATCAGTCATTCATTGTTCTATTGGCTATACTATATTGTATTTATTAGATAGCATTCTGACCTGCTGTGATGGCATTCTTCTTGTTACCAAAAATCAGATTGTTCTTATTTATGTGGTTTTCTTTAATGTTTTTCATTTACCATTGTTCTTTATATTTCCAACTCTTTGACAATTATACAGCTTTAGTAATATACTAATAATATTGGTGGGGCTGGGGATTTAATTCAGTAGCATAAGCGCCTGCCTGGCAAATGAGAGATCATGAGTTCCATCCCCAGTACCAAAAAAGAAAAAATATATATATATATATAATATATATATAATATGTAACTTTAGTTAAACAAAAAATATATTTCTTGAACTACATAACTGAGAAAATAAAGTGTGTTTATGCAAATCAGTGCCAATAAACAAAATTGCAATTTATCATTTATTTCTTTGTATTAATTTTCTAGTTTAAACTAGTTTTTCTAGTTTGGAAACATTGTGCTATTACTTTTTATTATACATGTTTTGTTTTAATTATTTTCATATATTAATTGTTTTGTAACAACTTTCACAACTGCTATTTACAGATGATTTATAGCTTCTAAAAACTTCTTGCATCTCAATAAAATTTTATCTCAGTTTTAGATGTAACCTGTTTTTTGTATATTCAAATTTTATTTAAAAATATGAAGGCTAAATAGATGCTTACTATAATTAGTACTTATCTCCCTGTTACTTTTTTCCAAGGTATGTAGTAATCTATAGTACAGATTATATATTTTTCTTCTGGAAAATTTCTGTGTGCCTTGATTTTTATCCATTTTTATGTACTCAAGTATTTAGTTATTTAATGAGCAGAGCAGAGTTGGCTTGGTTTGGGAATTTGCTGTAACCTGGGCAAACACTTTCTCTCTCTCTGTTTTTTTCTTTCCTGGGATAAAGTATACTGTTGGAATCCACTGCTCAGTTCTTATTGTGAAAAAGTACTTAAGGAAATAAATATTATTTCTGAAAATCAGTCACATAACTTTTTATTGATTTTAATTTTTTTCTTTGGCAACATCTTATATATAGGGCTAGTTTGACATTAACATAGTTAAAATAGTTTTCTTATGCTTATTATTTATATTATGATTCTCATCTCTTACAAAAAAATATATTTATCATTATACATATAGTTGTTTTTTACTTTTTTGTATAGTTTTACAATTACTGCTTTGTAAATGGAGTCTTCAGGTGTTTAATTCTATCAATATGATAGAGATTAAGTCTATTATCTGACATTTGCCTTTAACTTGTTCATCTATGCCTTTTCTTTTCTTTTAACATTTTTTTATTTTAAAAAGAAGGAAATGAAACAAAACAAAACAAAACAGAACAAAACAAATCAGAACAGAACAATGCAAGTGATACAGAACTTCAAAACAAGACAACAGGAAAATGTCTTTCATTTTTATCAAAATAGCTGTCCATACCATCACACACAATAAAATCAAGGAAAACAAAACAGAAGAAAACCAACCAAAAGAACGAAAGCATTACAGGACTTCAAAACAAGATAACAGGAAATTAACAATGCTATCATAATGTCTCGTGTTTTCTTCAAAATAACTGTCTATACTTTCACACATAATAAAATCAAACAAAACAAAGTAGAATAAAACCAATCAGAAAGAAAGAATGAAAACATTACAGAACCTCAAAACAGGATAAGAGGAAATGAATAATGGCTACCATATTGTCTCTTTTTTCTTCAATATAAAGTTGTTCATACCATCATGCATACTAAAATCAAATAAAATGAAACAATAAAAGCAATCAAGACAAAAGAATGAAAGCATTATAAGACTATAGGATTTCCTAAGACCTATAAAAAGTCCAGCACCAAAAATGCTTTCTCTAGTTATTTGTACTTGAACAATCTTTGACTCATAGTCTGTTTTCCTGTGTTATGTTTCTGGTTCCTTTATTACATGTACACATATCAGAAATACTACTGATGAGGTTCAATATTCTTCAAAATGTCTTGTATGCACTTATTTGAGAATACTAACAAAGATAAATCACTTTTTCCATTGAATCCATAATGCTTATGTAACGTAATATTTTTCCTGGTCTTTCCTTTCTGAAGTGAGATATTACTGAAACTAAAGTCTTCTCAGATAATAAAAGTATTCATAAAACACTTAAATTGTAACCCTGTGAGTAGCAATGAGCCATGAATTTTGGAATAAATTAAATAACTTGAGATTTTTTTCTTGCATTATCCAGTATTGTTTAATCTTTTTGTAACAAAGCAAGAAAAATTTCTAAAAGTTCCCTTTGTTTTCTTTCATATGAAATTTTTTAGCCATAACATTGAATATTTTTACCAAGTTTCTAAGCATATTTTACGTGCTATATACGTTGTTTCCACTGGATAAAAATGAGATTTCATTGCATTCTCATTGTGCATGTATGTAAGTATGAAGATAGATAGATAGATAATATATCATCTTGTTTTTTGTCCCTGTTTCTGAGAAATGAGTTGATAAGTTTTCTATTATTGTTTTCATGCAAAAGGATATTTGACAATGCTAAAGGTTGAGAAAAAAGTTTTATTGAAGCAAATATACATGCCGCAAGGTGTGTAAATTTTACTATAAAGTGTGATGTGTATTTTAAAACATATTATCACACACCGCCACTATATTGGTCAAGACATAGAATGACAAGGAACATTTGGGGAACTTGTCTCATGCCCACTCCATTAACAGCCTCCTACCAGTACCAATAAATATTTCCTATTGTTGAAATTTTCATAAGGGGAATGATCAAGTTTTTAGTGTTTAGTTTCACTTTTCAATTTGTCTATAAAATTCATTAATAGTGTACTAATTTTAGTAATATTTTATTTCTCATTGTCAAAATGTTTCATATATTGAATACAGTACAACTTGTTACATTGATCTTGATGGGTATCCATGTTGCTAAGGCGCTATCAGTATTTTTTCAAATTTTTTATAATAAATATTTGTAAGAGTATTTAGGACTAAGGTGGCTACATTTTGCATGTCTAAATGTGGTAATTAAGCAACTCTTTTGAACATAATATCTAACATAACAAGCATTATCAAATTCATATCATCTTGTCTTGAAAGCTTATCTTGTTATTGTTTTGGGGGTTTGTTGTTGTTTTAGTTGTTGTCTCTTTTGTTCTTTTTCTCTTTAAAATAACAAAAGAGAAAACATATGCATGGAAGCATCAGAGATACTTCAAAATATTTCCAAATATTTTGCAAATATTTTGTCAAAATAGCACCAGTAGGACATAAGAATACAAGTTGTTCCAAGTATATTATGCTTGACTTTTCAGTCTTCTTATAACATAGCAGATATGTTGGTGGCATTTCAGTGTCTCAGTGTGAATTCAATTTGTGTTTCCCATAACTCATAAATTGATATATCTTCTCAGGTGTACTCATTAAAATACTTATATGTAAAAGCCTACTCACGTCCTTGCTTGTTTATCACTGACCTGTCTCTCTTGCTGTCTGACTTGTTTTTCTTTCTTTTTGATTTGAAAAAATTATGTATGCTTTCTTGGAAAAATATCAAATATTGTGCTGCTTATAACTTTATGATTCTTCACTCTTCTTTGATGACTAGTTAAACTCATGTCAGTGTGGTTCAACATCTAGTAAGTTCTTTATGAAAATGCATTTTTCCTTTGTAAAAAATATAGTGCCTCCAGAGAATTTTTAATAATATTGTTGTATGTTATCTTCTAAAAAGGTTATTGATCTTTCTTCACCTTTAAGTATGATATTATCTAGAAATAACTTTTTGAAATTCATTTTAATTAGGAAAAAACTTTCATTGGTTTTTTTGTTTTGTTTTGTTTTTCATAAAGTACTCAATAGATTCAGTACTCAGCTTAAGCATGTTTCTAACTCATTTGGAAATCTGAAGAAATCTAAAGATGCTCTTTTCAGAAAAAGTCTTTTAAATATAATACATAATAGAATAGAGTTATCTAAGATACCATTACACAGAAACATTAGCATAAAATTCTGTAGCAATAATAAATTGATTCCTTATAAACATACTATAAAATAATATTTAACAGTAAATTTGAAACACCTTTCATAATTTTGACACTGCTATGAATTGGTACATAATTGTAATATTTATTAATAGATAAAATCTGTGTTTTCCACTGATGCCAACTGTATGGATATTTCTAACAATAATGTGATTTATTGCTCTATTTATATATGAGATTGTGAATTCATGCTACAAACAGATAAGTGAAAGAAAGATACAATTTTTTCTCTTAGTCACAGCAATGAATAACTTTAATTTGATATACACAGAATTCACAAAAGCCAAATTAAAAATTACAGATATACTAAAAATAGTCTGCCTCCTCTAAGCTATTATAGTGTCACTGAGTAATTACTTTATTATAAAACAGTTCATTATTTTTACATTATATCAGTTTCTCCATTTTGTTACATATACGTATCTACTTATTCGTTCTCTGCTACTGTACTGCTTTAGTTACCACCGCCATGCCAGAAGTCTGTGAAATCTGACAATGCAGGTCTTTAACTTTGCATATTAAGTATTTTGGCTCTTTTAGCCATTTTCCACTTTTATATCAGTTTTAATGAATTTTGAAAAATACTAGAGATTTTGATTACCGTGTCTTCAAGTAAATAATTAGAAAAGACTTGATAATGTAAACATTTTGATTTATAATTATAAAAACTTCAATATTTTAGTTATCATTTAAAATTCAATAGTGCCTTGCAGCTTTCTGTGTAAAAAACATTCTGTTAAAGTTATATAAAACATTAAAATTTTTGAAAATAACGCTACAAATTTTTTGCTTCTAATATTGTAAGCAATAATTTATTTTATTTTCTAAAAATCCAGAACTAAAATGTAAAAATATAATTAATATATATGTAGCTATTAAATATATATAAGTAATCTGATGGTGGTGAAATTATTTTGGATTTTCGAGATTATCTGTAATTTCCATTGGAAAATTTCAGTAAATACAAAAATATTAATTTACTGTATTTCAGAATTTATATTTCCTTTCATTTACTGGTCTAACCTTTTTTTTTAGTAGAATAGAACTCATGGCAATGGACATGTTTTGATCATGGATCTCAGAGAAAAAGTTTGTAGTTTTTAGTCATAGAATTATTTTACATTGCTATCTGATAGTTATGCTTTATCATAGTTGAGAAAATTAAATTTCTTAGTTTTTTGGGAGATTCAATCATGAATCTGACTCATGATTTAATTTGTCATTGATTTTTTCAGATATTGTTTTTGCAATTACCAATAATATAGTTTTCCTCTTTATTCTGTATGTAAATGTTAATCTAAAAATAAATTGGTGGGGAAAACCTAATTCAATTACTATCTAATATTCCTTTTATATGTGAATTAACTTGTCAATATTTTCTTTAAACATCTGAGCACTTTATTGAAGTGAAAGACTAAGATACAACTTTTTTGTTTAAAAGTATTTTGACCAAGTTTTAGTTAAGTATGCGGATCTACACAAAAGAATAGGTATTTTTCTATTTTTTTGTGGATTTCCTACATGTGGAATTTCTTCGTGACTGGTACTCTTTCTTAAAATGCTGGAAAATAGAACTTTAAACTATCTTATTTGGAGTTTTTGGTGCTATTTTTAATAATTTTTTCAGTTTCTGGAATAACTATGAGTACTCCTACATGAGTAAGAGTATTTGTGGTCTTTGTTAGAGTAGCCTGGTGTTCAGGACTTCACTGAAACATCCTGGAGTCCTTAGAGTTCCCATGTATCTCTCTCCAAACCCTAGGCCCAACAAAAGTTTCATATGCCTGAACTTTTAGTTTGAAAAATTTTAAAGACAATGTCCTTCCTTTAAATGGACACTTTAAGGAAGACAATTCTACTCAAAGAAAAAGTCAGAGAGACTAACAGAAAAATTCATCCTCATGAATTTCAGTTTTCTCTGTACTATTGTGGAATAAAGTTTAGTTGGCCTTGATTATATTATGATATATTCATCTAGCTGTTTTGTGTTCTATATGCAACTTTTACGGTTGCTTTTGGAAGTTTAGCAAGGTAAAACTCACTTATAAAAGCCTGAAATGTAGAGCCTCCAAGTTGGTTTTCACATATTATTATTCTGATGAAGACTTCTATTCCCATTATCTTATTTTTCTATTCTTATAACTCATTAATATTTATGGCTATCAACATGAAAGATTCTCTTTGCAAAAGCAATTAAACACAGTGCTTGCAAGATCTCTTTTTTTCACAATGCAAGGAAGTAGAAACAATAAATTAAACTTTTATTCGACTCTTACTTTAGCTCTTGCCAACATCAACAAATGGCTTCGAAACTAGCTCCATCAATATATACACAAAGCATTAAAATTCCCTCTTCTGCTCCCATATTTCTAACATGTCTAAGAACTCCATGTACTATGAATTTTTATGAACAAGGAAAGCAGGACTATTTACTGAGTTTAGTGCAGAAAAGAAAGGAAGAGAAAGTGCTGGCAACATTTTATTCTCTCTGATGCTGAACCAGTACTCAGTGGGTTGGGTTCTCAAGACCTGCCCATCTCTGGTGACAGACAGGACTTTAATACATCTTCTCAATAATGCCATGTCAATATTTTTATGACATCTGGATGATTTTTGGATAAAATTGAAGAATCGATTTGAGTCCTAAGTATCATTAAGACACAAAAGATGGATGCTAGAGTGAATTTCATTCCATACCTGACATTTACATCCTTAAAACATGCAGTAGCCTCCTTCCCCTGACTCCTGACCCATAGGAGGCAAACACAATTCTTATTCAGCAATTATAATCAGGCTTTCTATAATCAACTGAACGTTAGTATAATGAATTAAAACATTTCTCAGAATAGAGCTTATGAAGAAATTCTGTTATGTATCATCTGTGAGATAGTATTTGAAAACAGATCAAAATCTCCTTATCCTTAAATCTAAGTTTTACATGTCATCGTACTACCTTTCTGAGGCTTTCTTGGACATTATCTTGGACAGAGAACACATTAATCTCTTGTTTTCCATAGGTCAGTTGTTATTATGTAGTCCCCTTCATTATGTATTTATCTGCATTAAAAATAATCATTTTTTCTCCCATTTATGCAGCATATAATGTCAGACAAAAAAGATTCACGTGTTACTGAAGGGATGACTAAATGAGAGTTCTAGTTACAGTTTTGGTGATCTATCGCGATAAGTCCATTTTAATTTTGTTAAAACTACTTTGCTCAAAATCATTGACCTACTTTTAAATGTAAAGCTATGTAAACATAACTATGAGCTACTAATATATCATGACAATTTCATATAGTGTTGAATTTCTCATATAAGATTCAGACGCACAAGTTTAAACATCACATGGTTTTTCTTATATGAGAAACCAAAATATAAATAAAAGAGCTAAATGAAAGATGGGTAAAAAGAAGTATGGGTGGTATATTAAAGATGTTGAAACCTGGGAGAGACAGGAAGGAAAAGGAATGGGAAAAGGAAGTACGATGTGCCATGAAGAAGCGCTCAAAAAGTAATCTAAGCATTATATTCTTTAAATGTTGACTAGTAAAAACTTAAAAATATATAAGTAAATAAACAGTAAATTTAGACTGTGTATAGTAATCTTATTCAGCATGTGGTAGGGTATATGAGTACTTAATGTTATTGGACAGTTCCACTGAAGGCAATAAATTCATCTAAGTTGGACAATGAAATTCAAATTGCAAAACTTTAACCACCAGAAAAACAAAGAGCAAACATGCCAAACAAACATGAAATTATTTTGTTTGAAAATCACCTCATAACAAGGAGATAAGCATCGTCTTCTTAAAAGTACCGCAATGATAACATACTTAAACACCAGATGTGTTTGTTTTGCAGTATCTAAAATTGAGCAGCACTAAACAGTAAGTAGAATCTCATTTGTGGAAACAGTTATGATGGAATAAAAAGGTTGATTTTCAGGTATTCAATTTTACTTTCTACTTAATACTGTTCTGTGAAAAACTGCTATTACTGGAGAAAAAAGAATATTCTCACAAGATATAGTATAATCAATGTAATTTTAATTTTTTCCAAAAATTTGCTTATGATTTGAACATGTTATGGAAATGTATGAACTCTTAATAAGGACTTTATTGACCATTCTTATATAAATGGTAAGATTCGTATTAAAGTTGCTCTACCTTTTCAATAGACTTTTACCTGCTGATTATTTTCTCCAAGTAATGGAATCCACAAAGCTTCATTCCAGTTTTTAAATTGACACTTGTTTCTATTACAAACATCATTCACATATTTTTCCTTGAATGTTCCATTTTCAACTTACTTAATAAAAAGGCAGTCATTTGGTCAGTCATCAAAGTCCCTAATATGTATCACACATTATGCTTATAACTGAGTACCTAACATGTCTCACATATTGTTCTTACAGCTGAGAATACCTAGAAAACAATAAAGAATTCCTGTGTCCACATAAGTTACTTTTGATTAGAAAAAATACATATTTTTGTTTTATGTAATCTTTTGTCTTTCTATACCTAGATTGCACTGAGCATACTTAAAATGTGCAATAATGAAGAAAAACTATCAGTTGAAATAACAAAACACACATCACTGCATCTGGTTGTTATATACCCAAAACTTGTTTAATTTATGTTTAGCTTTGTTATTTTGAGATGGGGTTTTACTATGCAGTCCAGATTGGTCTCCTACTTATGAAAACAGTGAGTCTCCTGGACTACATGCATATGCTAACATACCTGGCTTTCATTCATTGTTTAAGTATAGTTCATTTACTGAGACAATTTGATACATAACAAGACTTCAACAAATTGGTCAACTAGTAAAAATAGACATCCATGATTTGTCTAACGCTTACTCTTTGGCAGATTGCATTTATATCTCATTCTTAGTTAATAAACTAATGAGCCACATTTTGTATATTTCTAAATTTCAGTGAAACTTTCCTTGAAACTTTTCAAAAAAAATTTTGTATGTGAGGTTATAGAAATGTTGAGCAAATAACTCATTTTTCTCACTAAGGGATTGTAAACTTGATGAAATAATTTGTCATTATTGCTTTAGTCTAAATTGCTAATTCATGTTCTGGACAAAACATATCTCATTGCAAATATTATAAAATGAAAGTCGGGGACGTTATAATGATTACTGGGAAAGTACATAAATGCTGATTGCATTTCAGACTAATTTTTGCAAATTGGTTTAATTTGGTGTTTATATTTAGGGAATCATTTTGAATACACATTATAATGCATTTTTGTTTCACGGATCATTTATAGTTGCACACAAGTCTCATGGTTTGTTAGGAAAATACTCCTTTGTTAAAATAGTATCTACTTAAAATTCTTATGAATGACTATAACGCTTTAATGAAATTTATTTCTTCTGTATTCATATTTAAACCCCAGAAGTGCCTGATTATACAACTGATTCTGATTTTTAAAGGCTACTTGCTAGCTCTCAAAACAAAATTAATGATTTGCCGGTGAGTTGGAATAGTTAAAGCTTCTTGTAGATCTTATGTACTTCAAATCAGAAAATGCATATCAACATTATGTCTCATCCAAGAATACAAGAAATATGTTTGATCATCTAAAATTTATTTTTTTAAAAAATATTATTGCCAAACAATTTCTTTGGCAAGTCATCCAACACTACCCATCTTTCCATTTATTTAGTCAGTGCTATACAGTGATAACTTATCCATGCCGGATACATTCTTGTCAACACACAGGACACACAAGCTAACACAAAATAGTGTTCTGTCTTTATATAGGTCCCACAACATAAAAAATGCTGTTAAAAATTTACAACTCTGAAATAAGTGCTATAACAATGATTTTCAAAGGGCAGTGAAAGCAAATAGAAAGGTGCAAATTTATTTGCTCACACAAAAACTATTTGAAAATGAGCAGAATATATCCGTTAGAGCATGAGAAGAGGTGTCAGTCTAGAGAAAGAAAAATTGGTGCCCAATTGCATTGACTTTTGAAGAAAATAGGGAGATTTATGAAGTCATATATATGTCAATTTTAATACAGAATGAATACTAATTTATTATGAATTTAAGTGTTCTACATTAAATGAAATGCATATCACATTTCAGTGATGAAAAAAATAAAATATTTACATTTAAATGATTGTACTGATGGTTTGCCAGTAATATGGTCAAATACTTCCCAATGAACAATAAAATTCTATTTCTATGCATTTCACATCTAATTCAATGATTGCCTCTTCCTTTCCCTGTATATACTCTGTTAACAATGTGTAAAATTCTTTTTAGCAATCTGATAGGAAATGTTGAGCCTTCTTCAATTTTTTTCCTAAATTTACAGGATAAGAAGAAATGGAGGAGATAAAGAATCAAAGTTAGGAATTGCATATACAAGAATCAAGGTATTACTACATACTGGAAATAAATTTGGAGCATTTACAAGTATTTCTAGCAATTATGGGACCCTGATTTCTGTGATCGAAATGCTTGCATCCATGTAAGATGTGTATGCTGCAGCCCCAGTCCCTAATCTGATGGCGATCTGATCTGTGGTCTTTGGGAGAGAGCTACATGGAGATGAGAGTATGAGGGTGCAGCTTCCATGGTGAGATTAATGTATTTATAAGCAGTGACTCTAATGTTTCTTCACTCTCACTTTCACTCTGTTGCTCCTCTTTTCTCTCTCTCTCCCTCTCTTTCCTCTCTGTCAGTCTCAGATTTGTTTTTGTTACCATATATGACCCATGAGTCACTCATGAGTAAAAGGAAAAAATTCAATTTGATCTACTGCTCTGTTGTTCTAAATATCCATTAATCTCAGCACTACTGTAGCTGATAACACTAGAGTTTATATAAAAAGTAGGTCTGAGAATTTAGCGGACTAAGAATATATTGTTTCTCTTCTATCTTTTCCAATAAGCAGGAAGTTTAATATTTTCCAAAGATTTACATGCTCATGTGGTGCTGATAAATAGCACAAGCCAACAAAAGCTTTTAATTTACTTACATAAGTATTTATTTGAAGATACCCTATGGTATGACAGACTTTTATTATGTTAAAATACAGCGATTTCCAGGAACTGCAGTGGCATGTCTGCACTCCATCATCACATTCACAAAGCCAAATAAGCTATTTTCCTATCATCCAGACAAAGCCCTGTGTTCTGTTTTATATTTTTCTTTCTTCCTAGAAGATATTCTCTTTGCAAATTACATGGCAATACAATCCAATTTTTTATAACCACAGGTCTCTTTTTGTGAGACAATAGATTTCTGTCTTTACCTCAATACAGTAGTTTCTTGATTACCGTAATTTTGTAGTAGGCCTTGAAGTCAGGTAGTGTTACTTTTCCAACTTTATTCTACTTTCTCGGGTTATTCACACTTTTTAAATCCCTTTGAATTTCTATAGGATTTTTAGATGCAGCTTGTCAATTTCAATGCACAAAAAAAAATTGCTGAATTTTTTATTGGGATTAGGTCTACATATCTTAGATTGATTGTTATTTTAACTGCAATGAGTTTCCTCATCACCGTTTAACATGGTTTACTTCTCCCATTAATTTGTATTTTATTTATGTTACTGGAGTTCTTTTAAAAACTTATCTACCCATGTCTTTCATAATATTTACTGTTTTTATCTTAAAGTATTTTATTTTAATGCTTTTGTAAATGCTTTTTGCCAACTGTGTATCCATTGTAAGTGGATAAAAATATAACTTGTTATATGTTAATATTTTATTCTGTTTTGACAAGTAGCTTTATTAGAAACTTTGCTAAAATTTATTCATATACAATTGTGTCTAAAAATAAAATTTAACTAACAAATTTATTTTCAAGTCTAGAAGTAAAACTTGAGTCTTTTTTTTCTGTGTAACTGCTTGACCTTTTAAACATATGGAATACAGTTATAATTTTAATATTCTTATCTAATTTTAACTCCTGTGTTACCCCTGTGTTAATTTATGAGGAGTGGTTTCTCTGTAATATGAGTGATATTTTCTATTTCTTTGCATGCCTGCTAATTTTTATAGGATACCTTAATCCAAGAATCTTATATTTTTGAGGTAAGTTCTCAATATTTTTGTATTTCTATAAATAGACTTCAGCATTGATCTGTGATGAAGTGAAGACATAACTAATAACTTGATATTGTTGGATATTTCTTTTTAGAATTGCTGGGTGGAAAATGCTCCATTTGGAACTCATTAGTTTCTACTGCTAAGTAAAATCCTCTGGTCCTCTCTTGAGATTTTCCAGGAAATAACTGAGAGAAATAATCTCTGCACTCTTCACCTATGTCTTCACTTCATTTATATGCACTGATTATTATTCCACTAAATATTTAAGAACTGTATTATATCTCCAAAACTTCTTTTCTCTATCTAATTCTGTCCTTTTGGTATTCTGTTCTCTTTATTCTAGCTGCCTTAATTTCCTCAGACACTCATGTCAGGGTATATCCTGCCTTAAGTCACCGTTGTTGAGCAGCAGCCTGAAAACTCTCACGATGCTGCAGTAAACTTTGTCAAACACAGGGACACCTCCTTTGCTTCCTCCTCTCAACCACTGCATTACCTGAGAGCCGAAATTCTGAAATTTCAGCTTCACATTTTGTCTTTCTTTTGTGTGTATATTTAGATAGTAGAACAACTCTGTTATTTCTAAACATTATGTCCCATAATTGATATTTATACTTAAAATATTTCATTTTTGTTTAAAATTAAAAAACACTTTTATTTATTGTAGATTTGTTCTTAAAATAAATTGCATTTTAGAATTAAAGAAAACTAAATAGTATCAGAAGTAAGTTTTATAAATCATTTAGGGTTCCCCTAACAACTATAATTAGTGCTCCATAGGTTCTGGATTTAAATGTAAGCGGTAGATAAGTAAAATATGTATGTCACCTAAAATAATGCATACACATATTACATATAAAAGTGATATGACACATACATGTGCAGTGCACCTGTACTTGTGTATCAGACTGGTTATGGGATACAGATACTGAGAAGTCCCACCATCCAGGAGCTGGGGAGCCAGGAAAGCTAGGGGATGTGATTCTGTCCCTGTTAATCCGAGGAGTTACGGCGTAGCTCCCGTTACACAGCTGAAAGCCTAAGAATTTGTGGGTTCTGGGGGTAGGGGTACATGTTTAAATTCCCATACCCAAAGTACCTTGAATCAGGAGCTGCAATGTACAACACAAGAACTAGTGTTTATCTTATCTCAACCAGAAACAGAGAACTTGATTTTCTTTGGTCATTTTGTTCTATTTGGGTGATGATGGGTAAGACTGAATAATGCCCATCCATACAGGTGTGGAAGAGCTGTGTTCAGTCTACAAATTCAGGTGCTATTCTATCCTGGAAACACTCTCAAACCCCAGAATAATGTGGACCACCTATCTGGACATCACTTTTCCCAGTCAAGCTAGCACACAACATAAACCAAATATGATACATTAGAAATATGTTTTATGCTTATTTGAAAGCAAAATATCTACACACATATTTTAATGGATCTGAATGACCATTCTCTAATGTTCAGCAGAGTGGCATATGGTCTTAAACAGCTGGACATATTTCATGTGGTTATTGACATAAAATACTTTGAGCTGGGCATTCTGTTACCTGCCTATAATTGTTGCACTCAAGAGGTTGAGCCAAGAGATTACCATTAGTTCAAGTTTCAGTTCAGATTGGGCTACATAGTGGGTTTAAGGCCAGCCTGAACTACATATTGAGACCCTGACTCAAAAAACAAACACACAAGCAACAAGAAAAACTAAATAAAACAAAAAAAATTTCTGAAAATCAATCAAAAGTGCTCTTTAAAAGAAAAAAAGAAAGAGATTTAAATTATTCAATCATTTTAAAATGTAGTACATGTGGAAGGTTGAGACAGGAAGATTGCTGTGAGTTAAATGTCACTCAGGGCTACATAAGCAAATTCAAAGCCAGCCAGCTCTACATAGTGAGACTATGCAAAAAAAAAAAAAGTACTAAAAAAATTTCCAAGATTGTCTTTTATGATTAAGGAAAGAATCAATTTTGACCTAAAAAAACATGAGAATAATGTGAATATTTCTTCTGTAATTTACCAGTGATTTATAGAACTTTACAACTTTATCCATTTAAAAATTTTATTTTACTCTTAATTTGTGTTCTATTTGGTGCAAAATATAAATCATTCAAATGAAAAAGCAAACTATGGTGTTACAAGTTGGATGAATTGTGTGTTACCCAAGAGGAGTAAGAAACCAATGATTAGACTGTGACAGACAGGAGTAACTGGGTTGGTTTTCATGCTCCAAATCTCATTGTGATGGTGGAGAATTGTGTTCCATTTCTGTTTATATGCTGAAGCAACTGACTCATGCACAATTTTATTAAATATGCATGACAAAGATTCATCCATTTAACGAGACCATTTATTGCTTATGTTATTTCCTATGTATAATAAGTCAGAATGCGTATATAGAGTCTCTAGTTAAGCTGTGGATTCCAACATTACGTGTGGTAAAGGACATGTTTTAGATCCTGCTCTCTTTTGCCACTTGATTGGAAAAAAAATAATTTGCAGAATTTCCTATGAGTTTAACAAAAATTATATTTATCAAAAGCTGTATTTTGCTTTTTTAAATGTTCATCAAATAATATCCATATTTTGTATCTCTTCAAAAATCCTGTTGTCACATTAAGAACATTAATATTTGTCAGATACAATCCTAATATTTTTGTGATTTTTTCAGCATCTTTTATTTATGATATTTAAAGGTTAATGGTATTTCTCATGGTAATTTTAATTAATTTATTTTATACTTTTCCTTTCTTTTAAGCTTATAAGGGATTTTATCAATACAGTGCTAATGTATAATATCTTTAATCATTGTAATCTATTTCAGTGTTGTGACTGTATCTTAAATTTTGTTTTAAGATAATTAATTATTCCTAAAATTTATTTGTTTTAAGGTAATTATTCCTAAAATGTATATTAACCATATATATGTATATATTAATCTTTAAAGAGACTATGTATGAGACTACTTACTAGAAGAGAGTAAACAATAGATTTATTATAAGCATAGGAACTCAGATAATTGCAGAAATTAGTTATGCAAACAATTCCTGACCTATGGTGGCTTAATGTGACATACTGAATTTGTTATGGAAAGATGATAGATGTTCAATAGAAATTACGCTTTGAGTGTTGAATTTCAATCTTTTCCCGGGTAAACGATGTAGCGACGGTAAGCTCTGATAGTCTGCTTAAAGCTGAGCAGTAACCCGGACCCCCGCTCCCAGTGACCCACGTCACCCTGAGCATCAAGAACGGATAGGCAACAACCAATGCACTGCACAATCCCAGTCCTCCTTGATGCTGGGCCTAAAACCAGCAGGCCGGCAACAGTAAAGGAGAAGCAAAGATAAAATCGGTCCAAATAAAGAGAAACTGAAAGCCCTATTGACGATCTGGATACTAAATCAGTGTTTCGTTATGGCTCGGGTCGAGATGCCCCCTTCAAAGCCTCATGCAGTCATTAGTGGAGTATTTTCAGGGGTGACAGGGCCTAGAATGTGTGATTGGCTGGGAATTCACTCTAAGGTCAGTAGTCTGTGTAGACTATAAAAGGGGCAAAAAGAAGCTGTTAAGGTTGCTTGCACTTACTTCTTTGCTATTTTGTGGCTTTACTACCTTCAGCCTGCCATGAACTTTTTCTCCTCTGCGACGCCCCTCTGCCATACTACCCTGTCCTGGGGCCAGCCAATTACGGACTGAAACCGCTGCAAAGTGTGAGCCAAAATACACCTGTTCTCCTTGAACTTTGAGTTTCAGGTATTTTGTCTTAGCAATGAGAAAAGTAAGACAGAATTTGGTATCGGAGAAGTGGGATCATTGCGGTGACTATATGTAACCATGTGTTCAGGAGCCTTTGAGACTGACACGTAGGAAGAGTTTGGAAAGTATGAAGATGCTGGCTGAAAAATCATCTCTGGAAAGCCTTTAGCGGTACTGTATCAGAGATTCTGCTCAGAGCTCAGAAGACCAAAATGCTGATAGAAATGATACCTGGAAAGACCAGACTCAGGAGTTTTCTGCTGGGAAGAAGTATTGCACTGGTTGTTGGATTCCAGATGATATGTGTTATGCACTGGCAGAAAATTTGTGTGCATTTTGCTTGTCCAGAGCCTTTGCCTAAGACTGAAATTACTGGTGGAAGATTAATCAAACCTGCAGAAGAAATTTTAAGACAATCTAGTGTTGAGGGGCTGTTATGACTACTGTTAAGGATTTTAACCAGATCTATGTTAAGAATCAAGAGCAAAGAAGCCATGAAAATGGTTTGAAACATTGTGATTTTGTCAAGAAAGGAAGTTGCAGTGAAACTGTGTCTGGGAAAGACAGAGCGGAGGAGATCTTGAATGCCAAGAATGAGCAAGAGACTAGAAAAGAGGGCCTGAGAATATTACAAGAACCAGCAGCATTCCAGCACTTGCAACCTCAGAGTTACAGAGACTTTGCTTTGAGAAAAGAGCCCCAGGGCCCCATATTCCAGAATGGTGGCAGCCTAGAGCATTTGTTTCTCAGTCAGTATTGGGATCAAGGCACTTGATATCTATAGCTAAGAAAGAAGGAAGCCAGGTTATATTTCTAGGTGAACACTAGTATTGTGCATGTGGCACTGGTTTTAGGTGCATGCAGAATGCAAGAGTTTTGGGATCAAAATGTTTCCACCAGGATTTCAGTAGGTTTGGGAGGCCAGGCAGTGAGCCTCTGAGAGGACAGTTTATGAAGCTCTGAGTGAGAAGCTGGAAGTAGAATGGAAACTCCAGAAGGTTGGAGAAGCCAGGAACTGGATATTTTCAGGAAAACTGCAAGCCAGAACAGATCTGGCCCAAGAGAGAAAATATGGGAGCAATAACTTTGTAAAGACAGAGCCACTCAAGCTCTTTGTAGTTCACATCTTTCCACAGATTTCCTTGAATGATGGATATGGAAATACAGGATTTATTGTTTACCATCCTGGGTTTTGGATTGGCTTTAGACCCATTCCTTTGTATCCCACTGTTTGTACCTTTTGCAATGGTAGTATATATCTTATGCCACTGTGTGTTGGAAGTGTTTAACTTTCATTTGCACATGGGCTCTATGCTAAGC